>JAOTRI020135670.1:0-11086 GCA_028564885.2 Zoanthus sanctaehelenae
GAAACACTGTTCTGAATCGATTAACTGTCATCCGATAAACTTCCTAACCAATGAAAACTTCGAAACATTGATCGGAAGCCGATCAGAAGTCAGCCTTACCAAGGCTTCCTATTATAGCATTTTTGATTTTCATAAATCATTAAACGTTAACTTGTTAGTTGTCTCTTCAGATTCCATGTTTTCGAGCAGTAGCCATAAGGGCTCGTAAAGCGCCTTTTATTTAAAAGCATGCATTGAGCAAATTGGTTCATGGTTGGAACTGATGCCGAGTGTATTATATGCGGGGAGATTTATATAAATATAGTATATTCTTTAACTTTTAATTTTATGAAAATTTTTTCATAGACAATAAACTAACAAAAGTTTAGCTCCTGTTTTTACCAAAATTCAATTAACAGCATCCAAGTAGTATAATCTAATTAAAAGCGAAGGTATAAGCAATTTATTGTCGGCATTTATAAAGATAGACTGAACTTTTATTTTAATTATTATAAATAGTTTTTCAAATATATAAGTTTAAAGTATCTTTTTTGCTGAATTTGGTAAACTATGGAAACTATAAAACATAGTTAAAATAAAACAACACACATTGAAAACCCAGTTATTTTTGCTTTTATCGTAGAAAGTTACGCAATTAACGGTTTCATTGAAACTTGGGTTGAAAGACTTCGATAAAATTGCCATTAGGCAAGTAATTTAAAAAGCTGTCAGATTTCGCCCAATCAAAGTCGAGATTCATTTAGTGCCCCTTTACTTCCGGTCACTTTTTTTTCGAAAAGCTATAAAATGTAAAATAAAAATTCTTGAAAAACTAGGTATATTCTTTCATTGTCCGCAACATTAATACTAATGCATAAATATCAATCAGTTACTTTAGCTCAGTTTTTTAAAGAAAAATCTTTTACTAAATTAATACTTGTTTTAGTTTTCATTGAAGTACTGTGCTCTTTCTGATCTGAGGTTGGTACCAAAAGTCTAATTTGGTACCAGTTCTCGCCGTTTTCTAGACTTCAATTGTTTTTTCCTTGTGTTTCTCACTGGCAACGACCTGCGGGAAAGTCATTGATTAATTTAAAATCACGACGATTTTTAAACTGAAGGAAGGTTCAACTGAGTATTTTATCGTAATCGCTGGCGCCTGTCGAGTGGACGGCGTAAATTATGGAAATAGATCATTAAGATTTGAAACCGGTTATATGGGGAGACAAGACCGCACAGGTAAGATAGAAGATTAATGATTGTTTCCCGTGAAGAAACCAGAAATCAAGCGACATGAGCGATGTTGATGTTCGAAAAGAAGGATATTTGAGAAGACTTAAGGTGCGTTATTGATGAAATGGAAATATAGTTTGGGTTTTTGTTGATGTGTTATTTAGTTTCATTGATATTTTTGTATTTGTCTCGGCGAGTGTTAATTATTTTTCAAAATCGCGTTGGTTTGAAGCTTGCTTTATCTTGTTATTTTTTGTTTGATTTCGAGAATATATGGTCAACTGTCAAAGTTTGTTTTCAAAAATCCACTTCAATTGCCAATGACAAAGATACAACTCACCCTTGTATTTGATTAAGTTCAAATCAAAATCACCTTTTTATTATCACGGAAAGTAAGTCGGTATTTATTTTCATAGATGTTTGAAAATAACTTTTGTTCAAGTTATTGTTTTCAAACGTTCTACTTTGTCTGAATTTTATTGATAAAATAAAGGAAAGATAAATGCGACCAGCTAGCAAATAAATATCGCGTGTATATTTAAGTTACCGAGGTAATCTTGGGGTTTTACGTATTCGTTTCGTGAAGATGTTTGCTTTGATTTTATGGAGAAGTGTTTACTCACTGTAAAATCTAAAATGCAATAATTTTTATGAGCTTTGATGGTAAAATTACTTTTTTATCCTTACAAATAGAGATAATTGTTGTTTCATTGTAGAACACTTTTAGCAAAACTACGTAATATTGGGTATTAAGCTAAACTTTAAAGAATTTAAAATATCGTTTAACTTTCCATTCATGAGATTGACAATTATTGTTATTAATGCAGACACTAAGGAAGCGGTATTTTGTTTTGCGTTCAATTTCGTTGTGTGGGAAACCGCGTCTTGAATATTACGAGAGTGAGAAGAAATTCCGAAGTAAAAGCTCGCCCAAGAGGTCAATTGAACTTGCTAGCTGCCTCAATATCGCCAGGAAAGATAGTGCAAAGCACGATTATGTTTTTGCTTTGTACACACGAGAAGACGCGTTCGGACTCGTTGCAGAGACTGAAGAACAACTATATTCCTGGCTGCAGGCGATTCAAGAAGAACAAACCAAGTCACAACAGCTACTAAATAATAGTAAGCTCTTATAACTTTTTAATTAACAGTTCTTGTTGAATTTAATTACTTTGATTGATCGTGGTTGCTTGCGCCTTCTTTGTCTATGACTTTGACATCGAAGTCGCGCTACATATTTAAAAATTATTTTGTTTTTACAGGCGAATGCCGCGCTTCCGGTGTCAAGTGAATTTTTTTTAAAAAAAAACAACAGAATTTCAAAAGTCAAATTAACGAAAGTTGTATATGGCAATTTCGTTTTCGATCAGTTTCAGTCAAACCTACATTTTTTTATACTAAATATTGTTTCAAGTGTCTCAATTTATTAAAATATTATCTATAATGCAATGTTTAAATTTTGACATTTGTCAACAAGAACTATATGAAAGCATTGTCGAATTGTCGCCTTAAGCATTTTGGGCCCTCGTTTTTACTTCCAAGATATAGTTATTTCTGGAATTCTGCGCCAGTTTTCCTACCGTCGATCAAGAACTAAGTTTACTGCTTGTTTCAAAACTTATTTCTTTTTCATTAACCAGGTAGCTAGTAAAGAAAGTTCTGAGACTTTGATCTTTACGCCATAACTTTTTCGATTGTAACTGGCTGAGACTTTTGATAAATGCTTTTTGATCAAAAAATTGTTGGAGCCACATTTGATATGAGTCGCTATTTTAAAATATGCAAACAATACTTGACTTTAAACTATGAATTGATCATTTTCCACATGTATTTACCATAATTTATTTTCAATTTTGTTCAGTATTTCTTCAAGCTAATTATTTCCAAGAAAGATTTTATCTTTTTAACAAAAGTATGATGTTTCAAGACGTTATTTGTTGTGATGTGACTCTGATTTCTATTTAAAAATACACAGCATGCTTTTTTTTTTTTTGGAGGGGGGGGGTGGGGTCTTAAAACAATTGAGGAGAAAGTGCTGCCTTTGCTCTAACATCTGAATAGGGTTAGATTTTCATGTATTCTCAGATAAGGATATTAAAAAGGAGATCCTGTGTCCCCAAGTCATTTATAAAAAGTGAAAGAAAATGACATACTCAAAAATTAAATCATTATTTTTATTTCAATTATTATGATTATTGTGGAATGTATAAAAACTTAACCAATGACCTGCCTTCCCATGTGAGACTTTGTAGCTCAATGGGTAGAGCGTCTGACCGGTAATCAGAAGGTTGTAGGTTCGAATCCCGTCAATGACTCAGAAAAATTTTTTCTAAGAATTCAACTCGAGTAACACTTCTTTCTAATTCAGTATTATTATTATTATCACTGTTAGTATTTGTTAATAAATAAATATATAATTTATCAGGTGTCAGTGACTTGTAAAAAATAACGTAATTTGGCAGCCCTCTTCCCAGGATACCGGTATTGGGTAGAGTAGGTGATGGTATTAATAGCCCCTTTTCCTAGGGTGGTCTGGAACTATGGCCCCTCAAAAATGTATGAAATTGGGAAGCTCTGAAATGCTAATTCTAGCATTCTGGCAAAAAATGGGTTATTTCAGAAAAAATCCACACCCCCTGATGGATGGTAACATTTTTTGGCCCCCCTCCTACCCGAATTTCTAAGTTTACTTGACCTCCCTCTTGACTGGATTTCCAAAGTGTAAGACCCCCCATCCCACTTGGATTTCCAGAACTTTTTCAAATGCCTAAAGATTGAATAAGTATGGTTCAAACTTATGTAAATACCATCACAAGCTCCTTCAGCACTCATTTAAAATGTTTTTAATTGCATATTTTTACATTTCTCGGCCAATTCCTGTGATTATAATAGTTTAATTTCAAAGACCCTAGTTTCTTATATAAAAGAAAATATGTGTATTGATAAATTGAACTTGGCATTCCAATACTGGGAACTAGTTCAGTTTAGTCATTTTATTTTGCAGTTTTTGCATTTTGGTTATAGCTGTATTTTGACACATTTTTTTTTGAAAGCGAATCAAAATGTTTGATAAATATTTCCAATCTGTTGTTGTTGTCTTCTGATCGATTTATAGGAGAATTTATGAACATTATTGCATGTGTGACGAGAATCCCAAAGCAAAATGTTATATTGCATGTGCATGTGTGGGTGAAGTTTTTCGTACATTTGTACGATGAGCTGAAAAAATGTGTGTGAAGGTCAAACTAATGCCAATGGGCCAAGTTTTTGACCGCTATAAAATTAATTCTTGAGAAATTGTGAGATATTGTGTACCTGCATTTCACAGCAGCTGTACAGTGAAATGCGCTTTGTTTTCCTTGACTGTTGCCTTGTAAATTTCATGAAATTGACCCCCGAGAATGAATGTTCGAGCTTGTATCCTCCTCCCACCTGGATTTCCAAACCCCCCCTCCCACAAGGATTTCCTGTTTGTTATCCGTTGGGGAGGTGTGGATTTTTTCTGAAATAACCCAATATGTGTAAAAATAAGGATACGATGACCAACCTCATCAGAACTTATCTGTCAAAGAGGTTGTACAAATTAATAATTAATAAATTGCCAGATGATATTATAAAATTATAGCAGAAAAGCTAGCCTGTCACAATTAGCCCTCTGTAGAGTAGCCAATCAGAATGCAGGATGCGTTTTATTTAGACCATTAGGAAGTTTATAATACTTGTGAATCAGACATCTTTCTGTGATACCCCTTCCTCACTCTCTCCAACCAAAATTAATAGAGTGGCTGGTTAGGAAATCTGTGCCCAGTTGTTCAAAAGCTGGTTAGCACTAATCCAGGGTTAAATTTTTAACCCTCGATCTTGTTCCCAATCTTATAAGGAGAGATTTTAGCTGTACTTTTGGGATTAACAAGACTTTTCCTTGAAAAACCCAAACAGCCTTCATAAATGATCGACTACCTTTTCTTAAAGAAGAAATTCCTGATTGAAATTTTGCTTAACCCTGGGTTAAGCTTAACCAACCTTTGAACAACTGGAGATGAAAAAATATTTCTTAATGTTATATGTTTTTTTTTGTTTCTACTTTTCGCTATTGAAATATGACGTTGACCCTGCACAAATAACAAAAGGTTTTGAGATATAAATAAGCAAACGGCCAATAGACAAATGAAGCATCACACCTAGAACAAAAGATCAAAAGCGTGACCCTGCACACAACATGAAATAAAGAAACATTGTAATCTTCTTTGTAGTTTCCTAACCAGTCCATTTGAATAACTTTGCTCCAACCTACTGCATGAATAACTATTGTTTAAAAAATGAAATGGTTTATTAGTTGCAGAATGGTGTGTTTGTGTGAAACCAAGGGGACTTGGAACTAGTAGAAAATTAGCAGGGCAATACAACCTGAGGTTAACCAATCACAGCCTGATGCTCCTCCAGAAGGACTCACAAGATGTTGCTATGGAGCTTGACCTCACAAGTATTCGCAGAGGTGGTCACACCGACTGTTTCTTTTTCATGGAAGTTGGTCGATCAGCAAGTACTGGTGCAGGTGAGCTGTGGATTCAAGTTGAAGACAGAATCATCGCACAGAGCATGCATGACACAATAATGGGGTAAGTTTAAGGTGCCATTAGGGGGAAATGTTACACCCTTTATGTATTTGCTCTGCTATTGCTCAGTTCTTGGATAGGGGTGTGACACCCTACACTCAAAACACTGACTTTATTCCAGATCTATGAATTACATTAAAATAGATACCCAAAGGCAGATCCAGGGATTTTTTGAAAGGGGGGTCTCAGGGGAAAATTTTGTGGGCAAAGGAATTCCGGTCACATTTTTACCACTCAAGCTAAATAAACCATTATGAACAACTAAATTATATATATGACGAAAATACGACATCATCATCGTAAGAAATAAAATAAAAATTGAAATCGCCCTTTCATGAGGAGAGAAATACTTTAATCTTTTTGGAAAACTTAATTTAATAATTGACCCCAGAAATAACAGGGGGTCGGGACCCCCGACTCTCCCCCTGGATCCGCCCTTGATACCCTACCCCAGAACTTTGCGTCAAAAATTATATCCTACTCTGAAATAATTTTAAGTGTTAAAAATCTGCCTAACTGTAAGTGTTTGATTTTGTAATACCATAGATAAGATCATGATAACTCTGTCAACATCTAACTGTACCCTATTCCAGAAAATTTGGTCCCTGACCAAACCATATTAGATATCTTTTTTCAGACTTTAGACTTTGAAAAACCAGAATACCTCCTCATGTGGGCTAGTATCCCCACCCAGTTCTAATTTAAACAGGGCTGAAAAAAGTGAAGATCAATGAATAGGTTTTATAACTACTTGTAATGAAAGGTCCGTAACGTCAGTGAGTACTCTCTTTTTTATGGTGTAGAATTTACATTTTCATTACTAAATTGTTACTTAAAGTATAATTTAAAGACTAAGTCCAGCTAAGACAACCCTTTTTTGTCCATTGACAACTAATCAGTGTTAAAGTGTTTGTGATAAACGAACTATGACATACTCTGACACTTTTACAAAATGGATAAGTTTTACACCGGTCGTAAAAATAATTGAATGTTTAAATGAGGTTTCAAACTGTTGTCCTTTGTTAAAGTTGTTGCCCTTTTCATCCCTTTACTCAAATTTGATGTAAATAAAAACAGTGTTGTCATCGTCAGGCTCAGCATCATCATTGCCATTTGTTACTGTCCATAGTTTCTCACAATTGGATTTCATACGAGTTGCCTCCTCTGTTTTCTATCTTTAACGTTTAACTTCCTCATATCTTTTTCCACCACCTTAACCCAGGTCTTCTTTGGCCTACATGCTGGCCTTCAACCTTCCACTACCTTACTCCAGGTCTTCTTTGGCCTACATACTGGCCTTCTACCTTCCACTACCTTACTCCAGGTCTTGTGTGGCCTACCTACTGGCCTTCTACCTTCCACTACCTTACTCCTGGTCTTCTTTGGCCTACCTATTGGCCTTCTACCTTCCACTACCTTACTCCTGGTATTCTTTGGCCTACCTACTGGCCTTCTACCTTCCACTACCTTACTCCTGGTATTCTTTGGCCTACCTACTGGCCTTCTACCTTCCACAACCTTACTCCTGGTATTCTCTGGCCTACCTACTGGCCTTCTACCTTCCACAACCTTACTCCTGGTATTCTCTGGCCTACATACTGGCCTTCTACCTTCCACTACCTTACTCCTGGTATTCTTTGGCCTACCTACTGGCCTACTACCTTCCACTACCTTACTCCTGGTATTCTTTGGCCTACATACTGGCGTTTTACCTTCCACTAACTTACTCCTGGTATTCTCTGGCCTACTTACTGGCCTTCTACCTTCCACTATCTTACTCCAGGTCTTCTTTGGCCTACTTACTGGCCTTCTACCTTCCACTACCTTACTCCAGGTCTTTTTTGGCCTACCTACAGGCCTTCTACCTTCCACTACCTTACTCCTGGTATTCTTTGGCCTACCTACTGGCCTACTACCTTAAGTATAAGATCCGTGGTTAAACGTGCCTTACTGATTTTAACTACAAAAATAATGGAGTCGTTATCCTGATCTCTATTTCCAGGGGAATGCAAAGATTTACTGGCACAATATCAACATCATTATCACCTACCCGATCAAAATCAATAGGTGAAGGCAAAAGTAAACCATCACGATATCGTCCAGTATCATTGAGAGCCTCATCTGAAAATCGGGAACGGTGTGACTCCATGCCAGAGTCACCCATAGCTTTTCATAAATCTGAAAGTCCTCGTCCAAGTCCTCATAAAAGAACTAAATCATTTCCACGCTTTCTTGGGTCAAGAAAGATAAGACAAGGTGAGTTGTTTGGATATTAACACTAGGTATAATTATTTTATGAGTAATTACTTGGTCACGATTTATATTCATTGATGTTCATCATTATGATTATCATCATCATCCCATCAGCATCATCATCATCGTCATCCTCATATCATCATTGTATCATCAACACCTCATCATCATCGTTATGATCATATCATCACCGTTATCACATCATCGTCATCAACGTCATATTCACCATCATCATCATCGCTCCATTGTCATCACATCGTCATTATCATTCAATCATCATCATCATCATCATCATCATCATCATCATCATAATCTTTTTATGTCCATCATTATTACCCCATCGTCATTATTCAGCTGCACTTTATTTATTGTTGACTGGTGTTGCATTTTTGTTGTGCACGAAATACGGAAAGAAAAGCGGTCAATTAAAGAATAGAAATGCCAAAAATTAAAATTGACTGAACTAGTTTCTGTCTTTGTCAAGGAGATCTCAGAATTTCAACTCTTGGCTTGTATATGGCTAATATCATCTAAGTTGTCTCTGGTCACTAGACGAGGAAGTTGAAAAGTTAGTATTGTGCTCTGTTTGAAGCGTCTTTGTATTATTTAGTTAATTAATAATTTTAAAGCTATCAATTCTTCTGTTGTGTTCTTCAACAGAAAGGAGCCCTTCAAGCTATGTTGGTCATCCAAGAGACAAGAAGTCACTGAGTTTGTCCTCAATTTTTGGAGGGAATTTGAGCCGAGCACAATCATCAATTGACTTCAGAAGCGACTTACACGACCTACATTCACACAATATTTCCGGTACTGTTAAATTCGAATTCTTCCTAATACTTTGAAGTTTTTCCATCTTTTTAAAACTAAAAGTTACCAGGAAACGCTTTCTATTGCGTATTACTTGTATTACACCGTTATAGTTTGGCATTGCATGACGTTATTCATGGCTATTACCAGTCCTTTTAAGGGCGCAGCAATAAACAAAGATGGCGATATTAATTTCTGGAACTTCAGAGTATTAAGAAAACAGCAATACTTGATCAAAATCAAACCGTTTTCTCAAAGCTGCTATGATGTAAATAGTTTGATACAAAAGCAAAAAATGGGCTAGTTGCACTTTAAGAGTTGCCATATAGATAGATAGAATGAACATAATAGCGACCAAACAATAGATAGAATGAACATAATAGTGACTAAACAATAGATAAAATGAACATAATAGTGACCAAACAATAGATAGAATGAACATAATAGCGACCAAACAATAGATAGAATGAACATAATAGTGACAAAAGCAATAGATAGAATGAACATAATAGTGACCAAACAATAGATAGAATGAACATAATAGTGACCAAACAATAGATAGAATGAACATAATAGTAACAAAAGCAATAGATAGAATGAACATATTAGTGACAAAAACAATATAGATAGAATGAACATAGTAGTAACCAAACATAAGGTAGATAAAACATAATAGTGACCAAACAATAGATAGAATGAACATAATAGAGACCAAACAAATAAAATACTTCAGGGTTTACTTTCACCGAGGATGAGCCGAAACTTTCTGGGCCGTGACGTAAAAGCCAGAATTTACTATAATTAAGTCTCCTCTCCTATATACCTTTTCAGTTTACTTAGCTACAGCATTTGGAATGTTTTTGAAATGGAATAAAGGTTTCAAAATACTGTAAAGAAAAGAAAATGTGATCCTAATTTTCATACATTTCTAAATTATTTCTTGCCGGATTTGTTCGTCAGTTTAGTTTCAGCTGTGAAGATATATCAAGACAGTGTTTCGATACATTTCCAAAGGACAAGGTGTTTTAGCGTCCTGGAGAAATGTAGTAACAAATTTGATTGTTTATATGAAATGCTGTTCGTTAAAGAGCTTGAACATTCAGTCAGATTCTATTCGCACAAGAGTATTTATCTAATGAACTTCAATATAAGTGCGTGAAGAGGTTCGTGGGGGTCTATTGACCCTATGTGATTTCCAAAGAGGAGCTGAATGAATGTTGTGGATGCGAAAAGCTAAGTTCCATGATTAAGAGAAAGCGATGGAGATGGCTAGTTAGTACTAGTTTATTTATTTACTGTATTAAGTACTTTAAATTCCACGTTAAATTTCACTTGAAAACCCGATATCGCACTCATCGCTTCGCGATTCGTGTGATATCGGTTTTTTGCGTGAAATTTTACGTGGAATTCTCTCGTCAGGCAGTGAACTTTTCTATAAAATCAAAACTAATCTTAATTTTATTGGTTTGATTTCAGATTCTCCCACTGAAAATCGGGAAAACGAATTCCTGAGCGTAAGTCCACTGAATTCCATCGAAACGATATCTGAATCATCGCTGTGTGTATGTGACCATGCAGACAAAAGCAGTCCACGTGTGAAATCTCCCGATGTACTAATAACCCCAGGTATTATTCTGTGTAGAGCTAAATGTAGTCTATTGACCAAATGAGACGGCGTTTATCGCTGGTTTCTGTAGTGAGAAGAGAATGAGTAAAAACTAACTAGAGATAAACTAGTGAAAGCTTCATCGGTGTTTCTAAAGAAGCAATTTTATCAATAAATATGTAAATTATACATCGTATAAAAGGGAGAAAACTTACTGACGTTTCGGACAATAATCCTTCGTCGGAGTAAAACCGAAGAACTAACGTCCGAAACGTGAGTAAGTATTTGTTTCTTTTACATGTTGTATGATTTTCATATTTATCACTTTAGCGGATGAGAGTCTGACTTCTCCTACACGGGACACTAATCCATCGCAGTATAGAGCTCTCCCATCACTCAGTTCGATTTTATCGTTTAAGTCCACCTGCAAAGTTCTGCTAGTGGGATTTTTAACTAGCAAAAGTAGGAACCTTACTAGCTACGTTTCAATGCGACCATGTTCTCTTTGAGAACTGAATCTGTGTAAAGATTCTCAGCGACCTGAAAAGTTAATATAAATGTTGTTTGGTGGCTCGGGGGGGGAGGGGGAGGG
>JAOTRI020135680.1:0-11085 GCA_028564885.2 Zoanthus sanctaehelenae
ATAGTAATAGTAATAGTAATAGTAATAGTAATAATAATAATAATAATAATAAAGACTTTATTTAGGTGTCAAATCTTTATAGCCGGCCAAAGACCTATTAATTGGGGACTCAATCTTTACTACTCTAAGGTGGACAGAGACCTTTCACATTACAACACATACACAAACATGCACAGATCTATATAGTCCCCGAGGGCCAACTGTTTAAAATCCTTATCCGAGAAGACGTGAAACTCTAACCATTCGCAGATATTAGAGCAAAGGCAGCACCTTCTTCTCAATCATTTTAAGACCCTGACAGTTAGTTGAATGGTCAATGGTAAAGACCATTGTTTCTAAACCAATTGCAAAGCGAGCTTTACTGCGGGTTTACATACATGGAAGTGAAATGATTTATCAGTGTTACTACATAAAATAAGAACTATAAAAGGTATAGTCAGCTTCGCTCGCACTGAGAAAACGTCCAATTTTCACATGCAGTTTCCAGTTTCCATCAAGTGTTCATATTGCACAAAGTTTTCATTGCGAAATGTGTTTATTTATTACACTAATACTCCTAAACTAAGGAGAAAAAAAGATCACTAAACTCTCTGCTCTAAGAATCTAACAATGCAATAAACAACTCGATCGAATTCTCCGCAATTTACAGTTGAACAAACGCACTTACATATTCCACGATTACTATAAAAATGCCAGCTTTACCAACGTCACATTGGCACTACGCTGACAAAGTTTGCCGGTTTGACCCGACCAAATTTCACAATAAACTTTATCTTGGCCAAATCTTTTGTTTGGAAATGGCAATGAGTATAAGCTTTGGGGCGAAACATTTTTTTTTGGTGGAATTAACAATAACTCTCACACATTGAAGTGAAAATTGACAACCAACTGTCATTTTTGACATATGTACCGCGTTTGGAGGCCTTTGGAGCAGGACAGCGGCGCCTCTGAAGTTTGGTCATTATGTGATTATTTTGTTGGTAAAACAAACAAAAACCAGCCCAGTGCGACTAGACCCTTGATACTTAGCATTTACTAGAAAGTTTTAATACTAATATGATGAAGATTTATAACTTTGTGGCTTTTCTTTGATACCAACATTGCTAAAATACCGGTTACGTATTTCATATAAATTTTGCTTCTTAAAGTTTGCCCAAAAATTGCTGAGTTTACAAAATTCTCCAATGGTCTCCCGTAAGCTAATTGGCCGAAAAGGCTGCTTTTCAACCACATTTGGAAAAATACAATTTCTCATCAGACTAACGGTTTTTCACGGCGTTTTTTGCACATTTTGGTTGTAGATTGTTGAGGCTTTCCTTTGATACCAACATTGCTAAAACACGTTATGTATTTCATATAAATTCTGCTTGTTAAATTTTCCTCAAAACTTGCTGATTTTAGAAAGTTTTTCCAATGGTCCCCCATTAGCTAAATGGCAGAAAAGGCTCCTTTTAATCCATATTCGGAAAAATGACAGTTTCTCATCAAATAAACGGTTTTACACGGCGTTTTTTTGCACATTTGGGTAGCATGATGTTGCGCATGACGTAACAGTAGTAAGACGTCCTTCACTATAAATCTCCATATACACAGTACTTTTAACTGAATGTATTTGTTTAACTTTGTGCCTTAAAACGTAAATTAAAATAAATTGTGTTGACAGTGTTAGTATTCATCAGGAAGCTGTACAAACTGACCGTCTCTCATTACACCAGGACTCCATAATGGAATTAGGGTGTACAGGAGATCAAATTTTTCTTTTTGTTTTTAGTAGTTTAATATGTGTATAAAATCACCGAAATATCAAAAAGTCTTAATAATATTCATAAACATGTTTTTTGAGGCCGTAAAACCCCTTAATGTTGTTGAAAAAGTGTCCTGGTGACTGGGTTCTAATTCAATGAACAACTTAAAGAGTATTAAGAGTGTGGTCTCAACCACAGGTCTTAACCTTGAATAACACTACTCAAGTGACTTTAATTTAACCTTTTTTTCCAGCCCACTTCCGACGCGCATCCTGTAATGAAATTGAAATTTTCTAAAGGGACCTTATCGCATAACAAAGGCAAGCACTTATTCACGTACATCAAAAGGACCTGTATAATATCTAAACCACTTGATCATTCTGATAACCATTTTATGAAACCGGATAACTTCAGATTTATGACATTGACCTCACATTTTAATGTTTTCAGGATGCCCAATCCCCTTCTGAGACCTTTTGAAATCAGTAAATCAAGACGGCGAGCGACTAGTCAAAGTGCAAATACTATGACAAAGAATCAAGTGCATGTCTACATTATATGCAAGGGGTGTGCACCAAGTTTATCTTGAAAATGATCATAAAGCACATTTAAAAACACTTCTTACTACTTGTAAAACAAAGCGCGGTTTGACGGATGGAATCAAGTCACTACCCTCTATGTCCAGCATAACCTCGTTCCCAGGTATCTCTCCTCAGACGGAAAACTTCTGAGGAGAGAACCCTGGGAACGAGGTTGTAGCGAGCAAGGGCCGATATTTCTCGCCTCAGAGAACCCTGGGAACAAGGTTATGGCGAGCAAGGGCCGATATTTTGGGTCTAGACTGGAACCGCATCGCGCGGCATCGGCAAAGCAACCGAGCAATGACTGGGGCATATGAACCCACTAACAGCTTCACGCTGTCACATGATGCAGCGAACCAATCTAAACAATAAGTCCCGTTTGAAGAAAAAAATGTTTTCATACTTACTATTTAGAATTAATTTTAATCAACTAAAACTAAATCCTCACTTGTAAAAGTTTAGAGTTTAATAATTATACTGATCATTTAAAATGCATGTGAGTGATTTTATACTGATCATTTTAAACTGCGAGTGACCAACTAGCACTTTAAAATGAATAATTGTAGATCACTCTTTCCTTTTGAGTTCTATTTTGTTTAATAAAATAGAAGAGGAGTAGAAGTGGAATAGTGAATCTCTTAATGGGAGTCTAAACCTTAAAGTTTTAAAAACTATTTTCAATTAAGTAGTATACTTAATCATATGATGACTTGTTTTAAACATGACCTTGTTTAATTCTTGTAGTTGATACTGCATGTAAGAACCTAGTGATTTAAGAACCTGCTGGCAGAAATTTCCCATTTTGATGTATATTTAAATATTTTTTTCTCATTTAATACTATGATTTTACTTAGAAAATGTGCTTTCCCGTCTTAACCAACAAACCACAAAAACTGTGTTTTTAAGCTATTTTTGTTTAAAAATTGTTACAGAGGTGATCAACTCAAACAGGCTCAGATTCCCTGAGAAATAACATATGTTGTAGTAAAAGCGTAATGCTTGTGGGGTGTTGCTATGAAGCCGGATAAACATCAAGTGTGTATAACACAAATGTGCTAGTAGCTAACTTAAAACCACGATATAGGGCACTATGGCCACATTGGTAGTGGGCTTTACCCCTAAATCTACCATAAGAATAGTAAGCCTGATTTCTAGCAGCCATGGACAGCTGTTTCGGCCCTTTTAGGCCCCATCAGCATGGCATAGCTTGCAAACAGACTCAGGTTTCTAAAGGGGTAAAGCCACTACTAACTACCCACTACTAACGTGGCCATAGTGCCCTATATCGTGGCTTGAAGATAGCTATTAGCACATTTGTGTTATCTACACTTGATGTTTATCTTCATAGCCACATCCCACAAGCATTACGCTTTCACCAGTTAAAACATGTGTTATTATTATTAACCAGTTTCACGCAAGCGTGACACGATGAATATTCCGGTTTTCATAATTTAACAAATAGCATCAACACATTTGCCACATCAATATTAGTAAAAACGCAAAAGTTTCGACGAGATTGCTCAAAAATTGGCGGAGGTATAAACATTTCAATGTACTAATAAACCGGAAAAATATATGAGTTTAGCATGATAACGAGGCTAGGTACGGACTGATGCATTCCCAACCTCGTAATCTTGCTAAGCTCATGCATTTTCTTTACAAAATTTTGCCAAAATATTTACCTTGAAATGTTCATAACTCCTATTATTAATATATTTATGTGGCATTTCGTTTCATGAAACTGGAATATTCATCAATGTCACGCCACATAGCGTGACGACTCAGGTACGCATGTCCGTTGATTTTAACGCTGCCGAAATGATTATGCTCGCAGACTCGCGAACGTAAACTGTCGCATGGTGAATATGAAACTGCCGAAGTGTTAAAAGGGAGCACAGAGTTATATCGTCATATATGGAAATTTATCTCTTGTTTAAAGCTTCAAAGGCAAGTTAAACTTTCGTTTCTGCAGACTTCTGTCATAGATTGCGGTGTAAGGTGTTTTATGCAACTTATTTTTTGGAGAACTCCTGATGATCACACCTCGAAGAAAGCGACTTGGAATCATTTCATGAAAAGTTTTGTAAAGCCTCTACGATTGATCGTTAATTTATTCGCCCAAATCCGTCCTTTTTTATTTTTATTTTTGCTAGTAAGTATAGGTTTAGTCGTTATTTGTTTCCGTTCTTCCTAACAATATATTTGTCGTTGTTTTTTTTCACGTTTCTGATATTTTTGTCATCATTATGATAGTAAAGAAATGTTATGTAGCAATGTATTTGTATTTTCCGGCTTTGCAGATCTTCAGCTCGATCTAAGTATAAATAATTATTTGGAAAAAGGAAAAGGTAAACGGATGAACAGTGATAATTACCAACTGATTGAGAAAAACATTTAAGTCCGTGGAAAAAGTTGTCACTATGTCGTCGAATCTCCCAGAAGCAATGGATATTTCTTTGAATGAAGAGGTAAATTGTAAAGATACTATATATTTTCGGGTTTCATGATCAATAATTTGTTGGCAGTTTGTTGTTCAATTTCATCGTACCGTTTGGTTTCTTTCGTCCCTGTTCAGTTAGCTGCTGAATAAAATGTTTGTTTTCATACTACGTTTTTTGCCAACTGGGTTTACGTGTAGACTTACTGTAAATACTAAAAGTGGTCATTGATGTTTACAGCCAGATGTGATTATTTGAAAGAGGCATTGGAACAGGCAGCTTGAAGATTGCATTAAGTTAGCGTGGACTTTTTGGCTTTAGTCCTACATTTGTTTTGTGTTGACATTTTTATAATACAATCACTGTAAGAACAAATTCGGAATATAAAATTATTTAGCATATATATTTGTATATTTTCCGGCATGCATCCTTTCTCTGACTATTTTGCATTATAATGATATTGTCTGCACTGAGCACAGATATAATTTATATTTGGACGAAAACGCTTTTAAAAAAGGCTGTTTGATTTATATCATTCATTAGTATAATTAAAACCATCTATGTGAACCGTTCATTATTGTTTTATAAAATTAAGGTTGCATTTGCTTATTTATACTAAATATAATTTTACGTGAAGAAGGTTTTCTTTTATAGACCGTTGCTTTTTATCATTTTTCTTGAAAGTTAAAATTGTAATTACTATAATATTATTCCCAAAACTAAATAAGAAGTTTTTGTGTTTCGGAAATAATCTTTACGCTCAAAAAAAGGATGTATTCGTGACATAAGCAAAGAGGATTTATTTATATTCAGAAAGTGTATGAAAAGTCTGAATTCATTAGATAATTCCGCAACAGGCAGATTTTCTTTATTGTTCTAGGCAGATAAAATAAAATTCATTTGATGTTTCATGCCTTCCATTACCATGAATTTGTAATCAGTTTGTAATTAAAATGGCTCTCTCCGATATTTGATTCTGAACATTCTTTATATGTATGTAAGAACAACTTTTTAAAAAAGAACAATAATACTCAGATTGGCCAAAAATTTAGATTTATTTACAGAAGTCGAAATTGCAACCAATATGGTCACATTTGTGACTAAATTTTTCTATTTGTGACTAAAACTTCAACACTGGTTGCAATTTTGCAATCAATTAATCTACATTGTCTATTACATCTAATATAAAATATACCCCAAAAGTTGCTATGTTAGCACTTCTTTGCAACCAGTTTGAAAATGGGACTTTGAAATTGTTTAAATTTCAAGCCCTGATTTTGCAAGCTCAAGCTGAGACTGTAAAAATTGAAAAATAAAATGATTTTAAGTTGCACCTTTTCTAAATATTGTTAAATAGTTGGAAAATTTGAGACCTCTATAGCCTGTGAAGGAACTGAACTGTGAGAAAGCTCAAAATGTATACAGTGGTTAGTTGTCTAAGATATGCATGTGTACAAAGACCTCTCACAAAATGTAAATGATTCTCGTCATTTTAAGCTGTCCATAAAACAATTATAGAAACCACCAGAAAGCACCGGCTCCATGGGCCACTAGGCTTGAAATTATTTAGCTTAGCTTATAAAATTAATTATAAATTAATTGATAACAATGTGACATAGAAATAGCCAAAAATGTTGAAAACTATTAGCCTTGGCAAAACTTACTGGTGCTTATAAAAAGCAATGATGCAATATATAATTTATACATGTTTCAGTTATAGTATTCTTAAATTCTTAAAATAGTATGACTTTGTAAACAACTCAATCCTAATATATAGTAAACAGCATTTAAATTTGAGATACAGTTCTGACAGAAGAAATTTTCTGGTGATGAACATTTGGATTAATTTGTTTAAATTTCTGTCTTAATTAAAGTTGTGAAATTTTTAAAGCTGCAATGAAAATTAATCACTTGGCTAATTAATAATTTATTTACTTACAAATCAGACCATCTAGTGTTTAAACTTATCACTCTAAAATATCTTACATGTATCTCCTCACCTTAGTAGCTTACATTTTATATATCTTGTTATCCAGCTCATATCAAAGATTTTTCTTTTTCCTTTTAAAGTTTGAATTTTACTTTGTGTCAATTCCTTGAATGTAACATGCAGGGCTGTAGCTGCCAAAGCATATAAAAATAAACAATTCAAGGCAATACATTTTAGTCATTGGCAAATGTTCTTGGTAATAAATAACTTCTTACCTGATCTTGTAACACCACACACAACCATTGATTTGTGCAGAAATCAGCAATTTTAATGGGTGATAATAGAGTGATTTTAGCGTTACGATGTACTATCTATGACATTTCGTTGTGTTATTGGTGACAAATATTTGGCTCTATAATTATGAATGGCAAAATTGAAATTCTTCTGGCTAAAAAAATTTTAAAATAGCTCCATTTTTTTTAAGGATGGCTCCAACATTTTTTTAAGAATGGCTGTAACTTTTGAAATCCCAGCCAGAGCCCTGAACATGTAATATTTGCATTCATTTGGTAGTGCTCTTTCTGGATAGCTTTTACTCATAAGAAGCCAACAGGTTTTAAACATGTTGACAATAAGAAAGTAATTTCCACCCTCTAATTGTGGTAACTTAAATTGTGGCATATGACATTGCAATGTAATGTATCACCTTGTGTGTATGTAATTGACAGTGTCAATATTATATTTAATTAGCAGGACCTGAGCAGGTTTGCAATGCCAGGGCTAAGCTCAATCGCACAAGGTAACAGTACATTTGGTGACCATCCTATGACCTTGGAACAGCAAGCAAGAAGAGATTATGTTTTAGAGTGGAACACAAAAGCTGAAATACCACCTATGGGTAGACCGAGATCTTGCAGCTCATCAGAACCTCATTCTGGCTCATCATCTCCTTCAGAAAGCCTTCCAAGGTCAAGTTCTTATCCAATGAACAATGAGGAAGATGATGGCATGGACCATGATAATCATTTTGAATTGTGCAATTACTCTGAGTCCCCTTCAGCTAAATTCCATAAGGGCTTTCGGCAAACTATAGGTGAAGTGACAGCAGATGAAGAGAGTAATGAAGAACGAAAGACTTTTTATGTAAGTCAATTATAATATTGTAAAACTATCTCTGTTCTCCATGTTGATAATACTCTGGAGTATTCCTGGCCAGCATTATTGAACTCCATCTTATGATTATTTTAACTTGAGTCAGTTTAAATTTTTATATCTTTTGCATGCATTTTAAAATGAATATTTTTGTACTTGCTACTAATATGAAATGGCAATGTTTTTCCATGTTGTCATCATTATTAACATCAGCATTTTCCCATTAAGAATAGGGATGAAGACAACTTCCCTCCACATCTGAAGATCCTGCATCATATTTTCCTCCTTTTTTAACAAATGCATGCCCTCCATAACACAGTCATTGCAGCATCTTTTTGTAGGCCTTTCTCCTTTCTCCCCTACCTCACTCAAATTCATGCCCTCTGTCACACAGTCATTGCTGCATCTTTTCTTAGGCCTTTCTCCCCCACCTCACTCAAATTCATATCCTCATCACACATTCAATCATTCCATCCTTTTTTAGGCCTTTCTTCTGTCTCCCCACCTCACTCAACACCCCCCTCCCTGCACTTATCAGTATCTCATGTCCAAACAATTTTCTTCTTTGCCTCAACTTAACAGAAAAGTCACACACCCTTCTGCCTCCTCACTGCCTTTCTTTCTCCCACCTTACCACCTCCTTACTGCCATGTATCTTTAGTTAGCATTCTGCAACTGCATCTGCATAGAACATCCATCAGTAATTTTTGGTTTATGTATTTTAGGTTACCAATGTTGAAGGTGAAACACTTTATCCGGAGGAGCCAATGATGGACATAGGTAAGTAGGTCAATTATTGCTTGGTGCAGTACTCCACTTCAGAAGGATCACTGGCTGCTCAAAGTTTGAGGTATTCTGATATCCATGGAATATCAAATATGAATTTTGAATAATGGGTGTTATTGCTCATCTGGGACCTTGGCATGTTTCCAAACTTGAATGTCTGGATTTTGACAGTACATTTAAAAAAAGCAACTTTTCAGAAACTGTGCTTTCTTTCATGGTATCCAGGTCTGGATGTTTTAAGGAGAGATACCAAATGTTGCTTGTATCCACTTGGATACTAAAAAAAGTTTCAAGCCCTTGGGATAGAAAGCTGAGTTAACTTTTTTGAAAGAGTGGATCACGCTATATATAATTCAAATTTCAGCTCAACTGGGATAGAACTGGAGATCTTGGGGTCAGTAAGAAGATCTTACAACTAGTGTATTTCATATAATTTTTCCTGTACAGTGAGATTGGAATCATATTTAATTCTGACTTGTTTATCTTGCAGGACTTGATGGCAACTGGGTGTTTTCCAATTTTCTGAAATCTCATTCGTGTTATAATCTGATTCCAAAGAGTGCAAAAATAGTTGTCTTTGACACAAAGCTTAAGGTAACTGAGTATTTAACCATCTGTCATTGTAATTGAAGTATATTCCAAATTGTTTTTTATACAATGTGATGACTTTACAGATGTAAGGTGATAAGGCAGGGGCAGGGGTACTGTAGATCAGGAGGTTTGGAAGGGGGCTCACTTTTGTCTAACAAAATTTCATAAAGTCAGGCATGAACTTGCAAACTGTATCAAATGTATTGTTAGATTTTAGTGCCATTTAATTCAAGGAAGAAATATACACTCAAAAATTGCTGTGATGATACCATTACACGTTCCCAACTTCAACAACTGATTCTTTTAGTCTATGGTAAACTTTTTACAGTCTCACCTATGTTGTTTTAAACACATGTGTATATGGGATTGAGGTACTTCATTTTGCCATTTTTCTTGGCTAGCCACTTAATCAATCCCTCCCCCTCATTTTAAGTGGCAGAGATCTGTGGAGTAGAAGATCTTTCTGTTAAGGCTGTGATGATTTAGACATGTATGAAGGGCAAAGTGGGTGTGTTAGGTGTGGTTGGGGAGGTGAGAGTTGTGGGATGTTGGCCAGTGGAAAAGTATAAGAAAAAGTGGAGTGTGTGATGTAAGGTTCTGAACTTGTCAGGAGTGGCATAGAATTGATGGATGTGAAAAGCAGGTTGTTTTCCTCGAAAGCAATTTATTTATAATATTTGTTATAATTTTTATATTAAAACAGGTTTAACTTTAATTTAAGAATTTTTTCCTAAAAAGTGATTATGTTTTGTTGTTGTTGCTGTTGCTGTTGTACTTAGTACTGTTAGCAGTTGTTATAATTGTTTATTTTCTGCACTTAAGACAAGTAAGTTGTTATTTTTTAATGATGGATTATCTTAGATATGAAGTCCTAACAGTATCTTGATATTTTCTTTTTATGAATGTGCATTGCTTGAACTATTTACAGGTGAAAAAAGCATTTTTTGGGCTTGTAGCAAATGGTAAGGTTTAGTGTCTTTCTGTCTAGATATCACTATTTGTTTCATGTGTCAAGTACCATTGATATTGTAGTTTTAAAACAGAGAAAACTCTCTCTCTATCTCTACCTACATGTATCTACATCTTTAATATTATTGTTATTATTATTATTATTATTATTATTATACACACTTATCAATATTTATTAGAAAAATATGATTTTTATAATTTTAGAAGACATAATTTTGTAGCTGAAACTAAAAAGCTATATGCATAAATTTGCAACCTGCTCCATCTTTATTGGAAATGATTTGATGCTTTTGAGGGCAATGAAGGATTATAAGAAGCATATATTAAAACTCTTCCCAAGTTAAGAAATTAATCACCAGTTTATAGCTAATATCTCTATTATAACTATATATACTGCAGTTAGTGAAAACTAAAAAATAGCATAATCATAATCATAACTAGTATATTAATTTGATTTAAGGTCATGTGCTTTTGCACAATTCAGTTGGGGGAAAGTGAACAAATTGGTTTTTGATGGTGTTCGACTGAAAATAATTAATACTTTTGATTTGTTGATAAAAGTTGAGTCGTTTAAATTAACTTGTGATCTTTTAAAAATTACTTAGGTGTACGATCTGCACCCTTATGGGACAGTGAAAAACAAAGCTTTGTTGGTATGGACAAAAATTGTTGATTTTAGATTTATCTTTATTAGTAGAATATAGCCTCTAGAGTTCATATAACATAATTCTATTGTATATTATTGTACTGTAGCTGAGGTTTAATTTAATTTTAGCCAAGCCACATAAAATTATAATATTTTATTTATTTTTATTCTATTTAACCCTTTGACTCCTAAAAGGGCCTAAACCGCCCGCACGATATGGTACTGAGTTAAAGAATTCAATCTTTCT
>JAOTRI020135691.1:0-11083 GCA_028564885.2 Zoanthus sanctaehelenae
AATAGTCCATTCGGCCTACGGCCTCATGGACTATTACTCGTAGTCCATTCGTCCTCGAGGTCTAATTGTTAAATGGTTAGCGTAATTCAACGCAATATTTTCATAGGATTATCACTTTGAATGTCCTCACACAAACTAACATCACAAAAATTATAGTTGATGGCTGGCTCCATGGGCCACAATGATTAAGCTGGTGATAACTTACTTTGAGGGCACTTTGAGTGTGTAGGAGATGGGAAGGATTCCTTCACGCACACACTTGTCAGTGAATTTCTGGAGTGTAAAGTGAGCCATTGGGACGTCCAAACTGATATCTGGCATATTCTTAAACACTCGCTCAAAACCCTGTTAAGAATATAAAAACATTTTATTTTTCAAAATAAAGTAGATAACATTCAAAGATTCTTTTAAATTTTAAAATCGCAAGACAAGACAATTTTATTTTCCTTAAAAAAATGCATATTGATAATTACAAATATATATAAATATATATATTTTCTAAAAAATGCTAACTAAGGGAGCTGGTCACATGAAATAACTTTAAAGCTAACTAACACAGTTGACCTGATTACATACGTGTAAAGCTAAGTAAGAAGATTACAATCTAGTTTCAAAAAATCAGAAAATAACAATATGAAAATTACAACACGATTCTGATAATTACAAAAGATAAAATTAAAATTAGAAATTAAAATTAGTACCAAATTAGACAAGCAATTTGCTATAGGAGTCACACGGAGCGCCCAAGAAGACAAGACGTGTGTATAATATTTCCATGAAAATTAAGACCCAATAGTTGCTAATTCACAGCTGGTACTTAGAAACTATTATCCAAACAAAAGGATTGAATGATAGGCAAAGGGATACAATACTTAGTTACAATTTACTTGTTTAATGAAAATAGTTCCTAAATAACTATCAGAAGATATATTTAGATAATAACAATAATAATAATAATAATAATAACAATAACAATAATAATAATTTATTTCACGTCAAGTACGAAGGAAGTGGTTGCCCATTCTTCCTAGCCAGTGGCAAATGTTTAATCGCTCGACGGCTCAGATCTTGGCGTGAAAGTCGAATTTGATGAGGGAGGAAAACCAAAGTACCCAGAGAAAAACCCTCCGAGTCAGATTGAGATCGACAAATCTCAGCCCACATGCGGAGCAAAAAATAGATCCCGGGTCGTAGGGAGGCACGAATGATGACCACTATGCCAACGCGACTCCCAGATTTGATTTCAGTAACACATTAAAAGCACTCATGAAGTTGTTTCACCTTTTAAATCTGCGAAATAGTTTCACAACGTCTAATAGTTGAACCAATATAATAGAAAACATTAAGTGGTTACTTATAAATGTCTATTGACAAACTAATATAAAACTCCGACTGTCTCAGTAAAACCATTCTATAAGAAATTTTTTTAAGATGCAATTTCTAAAACTTGTAGTGTAAATTGTTAATAATCTACACAAATAAATTAGAAAGCAAACATTTCGAGTGTTAGCCCATCGTAGAACCAATTGTCAAAACGCCAGGCTTGTGCTTTCTTTACCGATATGATTAACCATTTCAAACGAGATCGGATGAATTGAATGTAGACGATACCTCTTGAATCTGGGTGGAAGTGACAATACTGGTGTTAGAGAAGGACTTCAGCAGATTCAACATAAGGTTAGTAGTTCGAATGTGACTTGCATCCTCCAACACAATGTAGATGAGCTGCAAGAAAGAAACACAAAAATCTCAAGGCCATGAAACACACGGCAATTTTTTCATGTCATTGCAACTCAATGACATTACGTTAAAAGTGGCTGACAAAAGTATGGGCGTAACATTTCTATGCGGTCTAACTGGCAAAGCAACGTTGCAGGAGGCGAGAAAAGCTGAACAGTATTGCAGTGTGTACATGTTGTCAGCACCAATTTTGTAATCAAGTGAAAAGCTGTACTAATCCAGCTTACAGAAAATGAAAAAAATATTGGCAGTTGCAAAAAAAGATTGCCTTCGTCTTACATGTCCCAGCAACTTGTAATTTTTCTTTATCGTCAACATCACATTGCAGCTTGCTGAAAAGAATTGCCCCGTGTAACAGTGCCTTTAATCCTGTTTCACATTTGTGAGATAAGCACAAACACAACACAAGCTAAGCTAGTATGTGTAAACACGCATGAAATAAGCACAAAAACAAGCACACGAAAAAGTAACATTTTTCTTTCTCTTTTCCTCAAGATTATGCCTATTTCGTTTATTTTACTATATATTCCTATGCTTATTTCACGTGTATGAAGGTAATTTGCATATTCCTGTGCTTATTTCACGTGTATAAGGGTAATTTGCATATTCCTGTGCTTATTTTACCATGTGGAAGAGGGTAATTTGCATATTCCTGTGCTAATGCTTGGACTATTTCATAAGTGTGAACCAGGCTTCTCTCTACCCTAAGTTTGGGTGGATAGCGAAGGCGTTAAAAAAAGTATTTGAGCTAGAAAATTTTGAGAATAATCGCCAAACCATCCCTCCATTGGCCCGACCATGCGAAAGTGCAACTTTCGTTAGGGGACGATTTGGCGGTTTTCTATCAAACATTAACTGCAAAATTAATTTTCAAGTTTCACTAAAACTCGCCAAACTCCAATTTCAGTTAAAAAAAACTTTTCTCTCAAATCTCATCCAAAAAGTCTGAAAATATTTAAGAGGCTTCCATTTTACTCAATCTGTTGGGGTAGAGTTAGGGTAGAGAGTGGCCTTAAGAGATAATTTTGCTAGCTCAACAGCAAACATGCATGCAGTGGCAATTTGCTTGTGCACAAAGAAAGCCGTTACTCACCTCGTACACGAGTTCATGGTGAAAATGAGGAACTTCAAGTTCCTGGACACAACGACTAGCCTGTCGAGATAAGATTGCCTTTACTGTGAGACTGGCTTCACAAGCTTTACTAGCGATGATTCTTTAGAGAGCATTTGACACGAAATTTGTTTTTTGATTTTCTAAAAAAACATAAAAAAAATATTTCTGCCGAGTTTTAAAGTGATATAATGAAATTCCGCGGAGATATAGCGTTCCGAAATTCCAAATTTTATTGCAAAACTTGTCCCCCTAAAGTCGCTCGGCCAAGAAGTCAGGTGACCAAAAAACATGTGGCTGCTTCTATAGAATCAAAATTTGACATCTTATTTCGCTTGCTCTATACAGAAAAATAGAGAGACGGAGACGAACGCAGGAATACTCCTCAACAAAATGACGTATTGGTGACGTTCATTATCTGTGTCTCGTCCCAGTCCACCAAACTAGGGTGCCAAAAATTAGAAAAGTAATCTTTGATACTTTAGAAAATCGAAAAACTAACTTCGTGCCATATGTTCTTTAAATGCCAAAGTTAGTGTGTTTGAATCTCTGTCTCCTATTAATTAATGTTTTCAATGCCGAACAGCAAGATTTTTAATCTCTAAATATCCTAGCTACGTCATATCTTCAACTGAATACCGCTGACAATCTCAACAATAACCATAAGTAGTATTGGAATTTTTACAGAATGTAATAGCCTTTATTGCAATCTTTTATCTGCACAAAACATAAATTTCAGAAAAATTAGGAAAACTATATTTTTAACCAATCTCGAAACCTTTAAAATTTTGCAAAATTTTCCTTTTTCAAACGGTTTCCACTACATTCTCTAACAAAGCTATGTTAAAGAATGTAGTGGAAACCGTTTAAGGGTTTTTGCTACATCTACAGCATCTATATTTATTAATTCAAAACAAATTCATTTGAATAACTTTTCATACACATAGACAGGTATGTAATGAAATTAAATTCCGTGAAACTTTTTTCCGAAAATGTACATAACCAAAATTATAAATATGTTAAGTTTGATTCCAAAAGATTTAAACTTGTTTGGTGTTATACAAAAATTAATACTAAGCCCTAAAAAAGGCTGAAGTTTTATATGGTTAAAGAGCCGATTTATCATATCTTTTATTGACATGCATACTTACCTCTTCAACGTCCTCTGATGACAAGTACTCTTTCAACAGAAGCACCATCTCACAATGAAGAATAGCAAAACATAAGTATCTACAGTTAATTAAGTTTTAAGTAGAAAAAATTAATAGTAAAATATTTCATATAATTTTATAATATACAATGCCTACTGAAGACAGATCTTTTTAAAGCCTTTGAAAATAAATTGAAAATAAGTTTCAAATTTCTTTTTAAATCAGTTTTCACGAAAGATGAAATAGTGTAAAACAACGTTTGGGCTTGCTACGTCAAAATCACGTTTCTCGGAAAATTAATTACACAATATCCTTATACACATGTACATTTGGTCAGTGGATATCTATGCACGAGAGATGGTGTCTCGTTGGTGGATGATTGTCTGACCAATTCATTTTATACCGGAAATTACTGTTAAAAATGTTTCATTACTCATTTCTTAAAAATCACTATAAATACAAATCTCTCATTCCTATTGTTGTATAGTGTTATTTCAACCCTTTCAGTCCCATTTGTTATCAGCACCTAACTTCTCCTTACATAACTCATATAATATAGATCAATTTGGCAATGAGGTAATGAAGATTGATCAAACGAAGCAAACATTGACGATTTAAAAAAGGTCTGATAAATAGATTCCTGTTCCTTAATCCCGTTTAGTAGCAACTTGTTTAGCTTAAAGATAAAAGATACATTTCTCTCAAACATTTTCACTGAAAATATAAGCTCGCGTTGGGAGAATTTAACAAAACAACTGGGACTGAAAGGGTTAAATACTATTTACTCTCTCTACCTTCTTAATGAGATGTTTAACAGGTCGACGGCCTCCTCCCACTCCCCAGATACTGTCAAGTCTCACCATGCTGTGATTGACGTGCAACAAGATATCAGCTTTGTGAAGAGCTTTCCTGTTCCAAGCACAAACATAAATGAAAGACACTTTTTAAGTGTTTGTGGATACTGCAAGAAGACACTGGAATTTCAGTACAATTAGAGTGAAGACGAAAAGTCAACGTGTTGCCGGTGGTTTTGAAATTAAAAGAGTGAAAAGGATAAATGTATAAGCCAAAATCGACGTAAATTGTTAAGCTAGTGTGTTTTAGTATTTTAACTTAAAGTTTCCACAGGAAAACAGAATTTCAGTTTGAGTGATAAGTAAAATTTCCGTATTGGGGCCTACTATTGTTTAATCATACAAACTAAACCTTACCCTGACCATAACTTAAAGTGTAAATTCTGCCATTCAAGAAACTTCTTGAATGTCAGGATATACACTTTCATCTTATGTTAACGCTATGAAACTGTATGCATAAATAAGTAGGCCCCAATACGGAAACTATGCCGTGTGATTTTTCCAGCACCGGAGCGACTTGTTACTTGTAAGGGCATACACACAAAACAGCCTTGATGATTCTGAACAATTAAAAACTGAAAATTTGTCGCTCATTGGAACAATATCACAAAAGGATGACGTTTCGGCCGTCTCGCACGGCCTTATTCAGATCTATGTCGGTCAGCTGGGACCATGCATGTGTCACGTGATAATTGACATGTTCAATCTACGCGATGTGAAAGTTTTGGACAAAGAGGAAAATTGGTTAAGACGGGGTATCAATAAGACTCTGTTGGAAAGAGTTGATGGTCCTTCGCTCAATAAGAAAGGTGGTCTGCGGTTTTTGTTATTGCACATTTTAAAGGACGTGCCAGGCCAGTTATCACGTGACAATTGCGTGGTCCAAGCAGACCCGACAGAAATCTGAAGAAGGCCTTGCGAGACGACCAAACCGTCGCACTTTTGTGATATTTTGTGAGTGACTGATTTTCAGTTTTTGCTTATTACAACTGAATGACTCATTCTAAACAACAGTTAAATAACTTGTTGCACAAAAGTCTATATAAAAATAAGAATCACAGCTACATCTCGATCAACTGTATTCCTATACGGGGTACTTTGCTAACAAACCTTTGGGCTGAATCTGGTTTTGTGTCTTCCACACTTTTTACAAAACATGGCGGCAGACAGTCATCAGCCACAGCACGTGCGATAAACTTGCCAAGGATCTAGAAGATGAAGAAAACAACTGATAATTCATGCTAAAGACATCTGAAGATTACACTATGTTCCAAATATACTGTGAGCAGCTGCTTTCTTTTCCTCATAATCAGTTGAGTTTTGACGATCGAGCGGCGAATTGCAAGCGACAACCGTTAAGAGACTGCTGACTGGTTGTATTGTGGGCGGGGGGAGAGGAAAGAAAGAGACTGCAATGGTTCAGTCAAATTGAAATTCCTAGTCACACTGATGACGATCAAGCGGACATTCTAAGAATTAATCAAGACTGGCCAAAATAAGGTTGGGGTAAGCTTTATCTTTCTTTTGATTGGTTCAAACATCTGTGTTATCTACACGAAGTAAAAACCAATCTATTACAGAATTAAACAAGGTTTGTGATTGGCCGAAATAAGGTTGGAGTAAGCTTTATTTTTCTTTTGATTGGTTCAAACATCTGTGTTATCTACACGAAGTAAAAGCCTTGAGTTGGGACTGCAAATGGATTAATTTGACAGACAAATGCACTATATCGTCAAAAAAGCAAACGTTTGGATGTTCTGATGTCTTTTAATACAACTGTTAACATCCACTTTGATTGTAATGATTTTATGTCAACTTCTGCCCTCTTTACACTTTCTGTCATAATATTTATGAACTTTCCACCCACTTAATCCATAGATGCTTTGTGAACCTAACTAGAACACAGTTCACTTCTCGTTTAGAACATGGTGAATAGTTTTAATTACCCAGTGCCAGACTTTGATAAGTGATCATAAGCATCCAAGAAGGTTTAATTGCCAGCTTACCTCAGGAGCATCAGGGGTATCAAGAATGAGTTCATCAAGATCATCCAACAATTGCTGGAAAGCTGTTATCAAAGGAAAACGTTCAATCAGTTTAAAAGGTTGATAAAATACACCTGCTGAACATTGAACAATGTTTGAAAAGAGATCCTTAAAATTAAGTACCTTCAAAGGTAATTCAAAAGCAATATATATATATACATATATTAGTTGTGATACTATAGTAACTACAAGTTAATGCTTTAAAAAATTCATCTGCACAACAATTTCACGTCGATTTAAATGTGTACGCAAGAATTTTGAACTTTTTAAAGCATTCATATCTTCATTTCCCGAATAAAACAATATCCATAAAATGTATCTGAAATCTATTCACACATCAAGAAGCAAAGGTTGCATTCTCTCACTCAAAGTTGCTAATCTTTCCATTACGCCAGCCCTTTTAGAATCTATCTTTAAAGATTTATCACCTTTTTCTAAACGAATGCAGCTGAAGTCATTCGGCCTGTTTTGATGGCTGCTCAAATGAATTCCCAATGGAATAAAATTGGAACCTTAAGCCAGTATATCCAGTGGAATCGCCCACTTTTGAGTGACAAACTAACATCGGCGGGAAGCTGTACATAATGGTAAATTTTTTACTGGCTTTGAACTGTCACCAGTTATCCATTTGGTATAAGGCATTAGAGTGTACTGTTCATTAAGGATTGGGTTTGAACAACTCTTGAACTGAACACCACTTACGATCTTAAAATAACTGCATGAGAAGGAGGTGCTGTCTTTGTTTTTACATCAGCAAATGATCAGACTGCAGCATCTTCTTGGATAAGGTTACTAAACCCTCAAAGAAATTAACTTTAAATGTGTGTGTCAATCTGTAACATGAGGTGTCTTCATTCATCTTACAGTGGTAAAAAAGATCTCCCCAATTATTCTCCTATTCAGCACACAGTGCAATCTTTGGATGCCACTAGCAATGAATATACGATACATATACGATCAGCGGTTTCCATACTGTATCAAGGGTCTACTCAAGGTTATCACTAGCATTGCAGCAGTTCAATTCCAAATACACAATACATGCCAAAAATAGATTATTATTATCACTAGTACTATAACAAACTAGTGTAAACACAGCACTCCCTTTCTAGTAGAAATTACTAGTAAATAAAACTGTGTTGTACATGCGAGCTAGTAATCATACAGCCACTAAATAGGGCACAATGGCCTCGTGGATCTGAGAGACTAAAAACTGTACCAAAACCCTTTGAAAGCGAGGCCATAGTGCACTATTTTGTGCCTGTGTCATTATGAGCACATGTGTGAAACAGTTGTATTTACTATCGATTGTGGTCAGGCCACTTTAGTAATGGTATAAAAGCTGAAAAACTTAACATAAAATACTCACATTTAGAAATGTCTTCTTGATGAAGAATTTTTCCATAGAGGTCAGAGATGAGGATTGAAGCCATCTCGCGACCAGTGGCCTGAATGTAAATGTAGATAAAAGCTTTATTATCACAGAAACTGGAAACTAGCCAATACATTAAACTACACGGCCCAGTTGTTCAAAGACTGGTTAAGTTTAACACTGGGATAATCAAAAATTCATACAGCAATTCCTTTTTTCAGAAAAGGTAAACGGATATTTATGAATACTGTTTGAATTTTTCCAGGAAAGGTCTTGTTTAAAATACCAAAATTACCGATAGAATCTCTCCTTGTAAGATCTGAAACAAGATCGTTAGTGTTAATCGGCTTTTGAACAACTAGGCTCAGAAAGCAATGTGTACACTTGTTGTTATATATCATAATCTAATGTATTACTGTATCGAATTCCAACAATACCGACCTACACCAGTTTTGAATTTGCTGGCAAAAGGGGCTACTACTTTCATTTTGTAACTCCAAATTATTTCAAAAAGGGCACCTATTATGAAATTTAAAAATCATTCCATTTATACATATCCCTACAATGTAACGTAACCAGATCAACAAACAGAAAACAAGAGAGACAACCCTTAAGAGGTAGGCAATGCATATAGCATTTATGAAACAAATAATAATAAGACTTGCACTTATCACCGCCTCAAAGTATAGAGGCTGTGCTGCTCAACAAGGTCTGACCAAAAACATACAAAAGTGCCCATGGCTGTCGCTATACTGACTATGCATGATCTTGGAGCACTGCGGAAAACCGGATTACACAGAGAAAAACCCTCAGATCTCCACCCACATGCAGACCCAGGAAGTTGATTCCGGGTCGTATAGGTGAGAAGCATGAGTGATGACCACTACGCCAATCTGACTCCCCAACTGTACGGTCAGTACATTTTGACTCTTTACTGACAAATCAATTTCTATAAAATATTGAAGCGCTCGTATGTTCCACACTCACGGATTAAATAATTCATACAGAAACAATGAATTCCTGTGCCAAATGTTAAACATAGTCACGTACACGTTACTCCTTAAAATTGCTCAGGAAGCAGATGGAAAGTAATACTTTAAATTATCATTAAATACAACATTCACAACAGTGTATTGTTACCAATTTTGGGCAATGTTTATAAAAGTGCCGCTAATCTCGGGAGGCTGAACATAACTTTAAGGGTGGCATTATTTTCGATATTTAATAGAAGGGTAAACGATTAACGTTACTTTTGTGTAGCTGTTCCTTTCATGTGAAGCACAAATTTCACAATTCTATAGTATATATCCAAACTGTCTACTTAAGAAATAACTCATGCGTAGCCTATCGTGTTATGGATGCACGCTGGACGTTGAGAAAGCACGAAACAAGCGTGCTCTACCAACTTCCCAGTACATCCATAACACGATAGACACACATTACGTATGAAATATTTCTTGTAGAACATTTGAGTGTCTCTAAAATGGTTCCCGTTTCCGCGTCCGTCAGAGATGCAAACCTCACCTCTTCGCTAACTTCATGAATTAAATTTTCATGAAAATTAAACTTAATTGAGAAATTCGGTAACTTTTCGTCTAATATGTCGTCTTCCATGATAAAAAGAAAATTGAAAGTTAAACAAGATGGAGTTTATGTCGAAAAACCTAGCGTACAATAACTTTCCAGATGCAACTTTATGAGTTTATCGAGCTATAGACGCACGCTCACGTCTTACAAAAAGCGCGCGAAAATCATGCTCTAGTATCCCTTAGATTTTGTTCTAATTTATTATTGAAATTGTTTTACAGGGTATTTAAAGTGCTTCTAAATATGCTGTGATGATTATTTTCCATCGTAGAGTTTATTTCTTTATTATTACTTTTATAAACGAGTGGATTTTGCGGACCTTTATGACCATCGGGGGGTGCATGCCCATCCAGTGTAACCCCCCCGTTTCCTGCGTACGTGCCTGTGTACCAACTAACCTTTTTTTTACCGTGTTTACAGGTGTAAATCTGCCAAACCTGGCCCCATAAATCGTTCTCATCTTATTTACTGGTAACACTTTTATATTTTAAAAATGTGCTCAAGTATTTGATAGTAATGCGTGGTGAAGAATGGTGCCTTTGCTTCTCTGACTGAAAAAACATTTGCAAATCGGTTTAGAATCTGTAATCTATAACAATTTCGAAGGGTGGTTCGTAAGGGTAAAAAAAACGTTAAAAGCTGGCATTATCTCATAGACGTGGTAAGATAGCAAAGTGTGGGATTGATGAGTTTTAATTTTAGTTACCGGTCAGATGGGGCCTCACACCAGACAAAAATATATTTCCCGATAAGTTAAATCTGCTAAAGAACCGAAGAAATTAAGTTATTCACAAAACATTTTGGAATTTGAAAAACATTTTTATCATTTCGTTTTCTCAGACTTTTACTAGCTGTTGGAACATGTATTCTATTTGGTAGTGAAAATGTAAATTCTACACCGTAAAAAAGAGGATACTTACTGACGTTTCGGACGTTAGTCCTTCGTCGGAGTAAAGGGGACTAAGGCCTAACGTTCGAAACGTCAGTAAATATTCTCTTTTTTACGGTGTATAATTAACATTTTCATTACTAAATTGTTTCTTTAGAAACACCGACGTAGCTCAAACTAGTTTTCTGCTTGTTATTTTTCTATTCTAGTTGGTGATTGGTTGTTGGAGCATATTCTGCTTGATGATTGGTTGTTGGAGCATATTCTGCTTGGTGATTGGTTGGTGGAACATATTCAGCTTGATGATAGGTTGTTGATAGATTGCTTTTGAAACATT
>JAOTRI020135702.1:0-11082 GCA_028564885.2 Zoanthus sanctaehelenae
ATTTTCTAGACAAGTAACAGTATCAATTCATCATTTGCATTGTTGTCGTTAGATATACGATAACTATGATATTGTTTAAATATAAGTCATCAAGAAAATATAGGTTTTTTATCCAATAGTGTTCAAGTCAACCAAGTGACTTTTATAGTGCTGTCTTTTCCTTTTCAGAAACCTGCCGTTGTAACAAGAGGTTAACGACTAATTATCGAGTGTTCACTCCATACGTGTCATTGATTCACGCGAAAACCAACTCCTTTCCCGGTAACATCACGGGCATCATACCACCCTTTGTTGAGGATCTTGTTGTGTTCTGCTGTCGCACCTGTCGCCTTCATAGCAAGTCTTATGTTGACTTTGACTTCAGTGGTAACAGTTCCATAGCGCTTAAAGCAAATGACGTGTCCATGAAAGCTGCAATAAGTGAAAATACCGATCTACATTTTCCTGTGTACGGCTTCGAGGGGATGGAGGTTTATAACGGCTATTATCGATATATTCCCCTTGTGGAGTCTCCTGGGGTGGCATTTCTCATCATGATTGATAAGAAGGGAGCTTTCGAACAGATTAGCCAGGCACTAACAGACGTATTTCCATTGTGTTTGATGTATATAGTGCTGGCGCTACTTGCAGGGGTCTTCATGTGGTGTCTTGTAAGTGCACTTGTTTTGTCTAAATTGTGTTTTATTGTACAGAACGTTGGAATTTGAGTGCGCATGCGCAACAGCGCGGAACAGTTCCAACCAACTTTTCAGTATAAGTAACTTTTCATAGTTTCTTTGAGAAATGAAAAATTGTGCCAGAAATGTCTGTTGGATATGAAATCTTCGAAAAAACTAAGATTCTAACTATGCTTGTTTTGCAGATTAAGTAGTTCAATTTTTATGTTAAGTTCAAGGACAACACGATTCACTTGAAGCATTAAAAAGTTTAGATTGAAATCAATATCAATGGCGACCAAGTGAGTCATTTTAAGAAAAAACTGAATCCAAAAGCGTTCTCAACAATGAAAAAGTAAATGAAATGACTCAGTAAAAAGACCAAAAAACACCTTTAAAATCTATAGAAATATTAACGATTAACGTCTTTCTAAATGAAAAGAAGTGCTCGAAACTTCTGAAAGGTTCCAGAAACGCTGATACGTCATGTATTTTCACTTCCATATATGTAGACCCAATTGCAGTAAAGCTCGTTTTGCAATTGGCTCAAGAACAATGGTCTTTAATTTCAATTGTTTTTGAACCAATTGCAAAACGAGTTAACTTCAAGGAGGTTTACATATATGGAAGTGAAAATAATTGACGTATCAGCGTCTGGGGAATCTTTCTCCAAAACATTGCCTCCATAGTTTCAAACTTATGTACTACTACAACTACAACAACAATTTATTTGACCCATAATTATAAATTAGTAAATTGCGTAGGTTGCAGGGTGACTAAAAACACATTAGGGTTTGTGTAGGTAGGACACCCAAAACGTTTCACCTTTCCAACCATGAGTAATGTTCACTTTATTAGTGGTACTAACAGTGTAAGAACGAATTCCAAATCGTTTTGAAATAATAATATTTTAAGGGGATGTTCCCGTCACGTTGAGCGGTTTTCAGGAAGATCCTCTATAACAAAACAAAAACAAGCTAAGATTTATGTACATAAAAATAATAAATATTTATTGTGTATGTGTATATGTACATGTAAAAGCTATGATTTCAATGTCCTTAAAATATGATAATAATAACTTTATTGAAAATGAGATTAGTAGCCGGAGACTAAATTACACTCATAAAATATAAAATCTGTACATTGGATATAAGATAAAATCTAGCTATGAAAAATTAAACTCTAGTGCTTCTAAAATTAATGAAATAAATAGTGAATGAGTAAGGTTCCAAGGTTATTATTTAAAAATGTTCAAATATGAATATGAATATAGATAATTCTAATATAACTAATTCTAATTCCTCTTAAAATTCATGAAACAAATAATGATTTATCAGAGTTCCACTAGTCTACCATCCAAATATTCAATATATACATGTTCTCTTAGTGTTGGATTAACGCTCTCTTGATGTTAAGTTCCATACCCTTGCTGCTTGGTATATGAAATTGTTCATTGAGCGTTTTGTCTTGCAAACGGGGATCTTGAAACTTGGGCCATCTGTTGTAATAATATGTTAAAATATCAACTAATTAATTATTCAAAGTTATTTGTAAAAAGTAACTATTTAAATGTCTCTTTAAAATATCTGGAGGCATCGGATTCCTTAATAAGCTTCATCCATTCATTATGTCATTAATCGCTTGAAAACAGGTATTACGTTTTCCCAATGTGGCTTTAAATATGCTAAAGCGTGGAATGTATCCATTCCTTGTGTTATAACCATGTGAGTTTAATGGTGATTTAAAACTGTCAAAATGTTCAGGAAGGTTTCCTTTAATAGTGTTCTGGACTAGTAAACAACGAATGTTATTATAGGAAGCTTGAATATTAAATACTGATAACTGAATTTCTGGATCACTCAAGTTATTTCTCAAACTGCGAGATATATTGAACAGGCCTTAAGATATTTTTCTAAACACGTTTTAGCTAGATGACTTTATTATAGTAATTTCATTACGTTAATTTCAATAATGATTGTTTACAACAGTTGAACGAATGGCTTTTATTTTAAGGACACAAGTTTTAACCCGGATCATTTTCCGCCCTCTTTTGTAAGAGGAAGTGCTGAAGGGTTTTGGTGGTCTTTTATCTCCATGACAACTGTGGGGTAAGTAAAAGTAAAATATTTAGGTTGAATTTTATCTCCATAACAACAGCAAGATAAATAAAAATAAAATGTTCTTGTAGTTGTTTATCTCCATTACAACTTTGATTAAAGTTAATTGAACATTTACTGCATGATATCATGAAAACAGTAATTCAAACTACCCCCAAAGCTGAGGTGTACCCGTTGAAATTTTTTGCTGCTAACACCCCTAAGAAATTGGGCACTGAAAAAGCAACAAATATTAAAATGAAAGAAGAGAAATTTTTTGAAGAAAAATTAATAAAGCTCAATTTACATATTTGAAAGAGTAAGTTTATCCGATTTGTGACAGGCTTCTACTGAATAGAGAGAGATAAGAAAGAGCCAAAGAAATTCTCCAAACTAAATATGAAATGTTTCACAAGCTGACAACGCACACATGCAAGGTATAATTTCTCTGCAGACGATTTAAGATTCAAACCAAGCAAAAACAAAAAAAACAAAAGATTTTTCCTATGGACAAATAAATTAGCCAGTTATGTTTTGAGGAGTACAACACCGAAAGATCTGTATAATCTTATCATATAGTACCCATTGATTTCATTGGTTTTTACAACTTAAAGTGCATATGACATAAAAAATTTTCTTTTTTGCTTTTAGTAGTTGCATATGTGTATAAAATCACTGTAGTATTAAAAAGTCTTAATTGTATTCATAAACATGTTTTTTGAGGCCATAAAATGCCTAAATGTTGTTGAAAAAGTGTCCCGGTGACTGGGTTCTAATTGACATCCTGTGACGTCAAGTTGTTTACCTCGCGCAACCACAAAGTGCTTGGATAAGTGTCTTTTACTCGCTTATCATTCCATTCTAGTGCCATTGGGCATTCTAGCAACACATCTTCTTCCACCTTTCTTCCGTATATTTGACATATCAAACTACAAGAAACAGTAAAAAAAAATTTTATGTCATATGCACTTTAAGATTAGTACTTTTTACTCAAAACCAAAACCGTTCATTGAGGCGAGATATCGAGACAAGTTTCCCTGCATTTTCTTTATGTTTCAACCATTCCGTTCACATGAAGCCTTGATAACTCGGGGGTGTGAAATATCTTGGTAGGCCTAGGGGTAAAAGTTGTATCGGTTCATGTGAACGGTTCACCCCAAGATATCTCGGGGGCCGGGTTAGGAATAACTTTGTAGATCACGCACTTGCGTTGCTATGAGAAGGCAACAAGATGGCGGCTACCTATAGCACTATTAACCAAGACATCTTGGGGTCAAGTTTTCTCATGTAAACAGGCCCTAAGAAAGCATCTTTAAGAAATGACACATCTAAACTTTTCCATGGAATGTTATGAATGTTAAAAAGATATCACTCCGTAATTTCCAAAAATGTTTCATTGCAATAAGTAATAACGTCAATTTTCTAGGAAAGACATTTTTACTCGGAAAAATTAAGTTGTATCGTAACTGTTTTGTATGTTTTCGTAGCTTTGTACACAGTCGTCAATAACCCTTTCACTGCCAATCAGTTATCAACATTCAAATTCTTCTTAAAAAACAAATAAAAAATAAGACATTTGGTAATGAGAAAATAAGAATCGAAACAAACAAAGCAAACTACTGAAGATCAAAACTAAAATTCTCTCAAACTTGCTCAATAAAAAGTATGAGAACAAATTGAGAGAATTTAGCAATATATAACAGGGACTGAAAGGGTTAAAACATCTGATAACCGCTTTTTCTATGGTTTCTTTTCACTAGTTATGGTGACCGCGTACCTATCTCTGTACAAGGAAGGCTTTTTGCCACTGTCTGCATCGCTGTTGGCTTAGTAGTTGTCGGATTTCTCACAAGCGGTATCACAACTGCCATTACCCTCTCTGTGGTTGAAGTAAAGACTTCACTGTATGGTACAAAGGTTTGTAAGATTACATATTTCTGGATAAATACGACTTCGTTGATTTGTGTCTTATACAAAACCCCGTTAATACTCTTTAGGATACTAATAACGTTTTAATTCTTCTATTGTCAAAGGTTGCAGCGATTTCTGGAACACCTGAACATTTTTTTGCCTTAAGGAAAAATGCAAGAGTAAACGAAGGTAGTGTATACATTATAAATTATATTATAAAATTATTATATATTGTATTTATATATTATTATAGAGATACTGATGAAATACCAGGATTTTTCCTTTTGCTAAAAAATCACATCTTCACCGCGCGCAGTGAAAATACTATTTTTATCTTTCACGTGTGAGGATATTGGCGTGGCCATGGTTACCAACATAATTACTGTTTCAAAGCTGTTTCGCAAATGAATAAAATAAGTTGTCTTTTATATGGAAACTTTCAGTATCTATATAATAAAGCTGCGCTCATTAGTGAAAGATACTTCAGCACGAGAAAATAAAATTCGTATCCCCTCTATGTGTATATATTATGAATTATATTATATTATATAGTGTATTTATATAGTGTGTATATTTTGAATTATATTATATTATATATTGTATTTATATAGTGTATATAGCTAACAACGTGGTTTTGTTTGTTCGGTAACATTTGCTGTTGTTTTTTTGTCATTTGTTTATTCAGTGAACAAAAAAAGCAACTTTAAAAGAACTAACAGCGCGTTACTAGTTCGAGAGTATGTTAGCACTAATATTTCGCACAGATTCAACTTTATTATATGTTTCTATACGATTTGGTTGTATTACTAACTACTCTTGAAGCTGATTTTATGCCCTAAAACCCAAATTTACTAGAGTATTTTACAACTTTATGTTTATGTGGTTTTGTTTATTTTCTATCTTAGAAGGAAATTACACAACTTTTGAGGAGATATATGATGCTCTGGTGAAGAGGAAAGTTGAAGGCATTCTGATGGATTCTTACGAGCTAGGCAGCAAGAAGGATGTTGTGAATCACCCATCAATTAAAGTTCAGAGGATCTACGACTACAAGTCCGCTTACGGCTTGGTATTGGCTGGAACGTCCACCAAGTTGTGGACATGCTCCAAAGGTTATATGAAGTCGAACACGGCCAAGCTCTTCCGCGCTATTGAAACACTAACAGATGTTATTGAGGTGAATCATATAACACATAGGTCGCCTTATGGTTGTGGGATGTGGCTTAATTATTACAAATTAAGCATAGGTGTAGCTCATGCGTTTAAAAATATATAATATCCTGAACGCTCAGAAACTGCTAAAATCCGTCGTTGAATGGAATCCAACTGAAAGCTGCCTTGTAACACAGGCAGCCCAAAAACGTTAAGATTAGTTTCGCTGCTCGCCTGGTGCTCGCCGCAATAAACTGGTCTCATACCTGCTGCCGGGCAGGTAACTTGAAGGCTTCGTTAGTATGGCTCAACTATTAAGCATCACTTTCTTTTGTGGGAAGCTGAGCCAGTTTGGTAGCCATACAACATTTAATATGACACCTAAAAGGTTCGAACTGACAGCCATTAACTTTCAAGCTCTTAAATATTTATGATAGATAAATTCGGCGATTCCCATTACAAATCTTGCCGGCCTTAAAGCTCTTTTGAGGACTTCAAATTATCTACTACAGCACGTATTTGCTATACTTGATATAAAACATCTCCGCCACTCAACCATGTAGTCTTGGGGCGGATCGCGGCTGTATTAATATTTCAAAACTTAGGCGACTTTCTTTTCCACCACTGAAATTTGACTCAACTTTTTATCTTTGCCATTGCCTTAAATGATTTTTAGTTTTTGATACGTTTTTGAAACTTGTTATGGATTAATGCTCCTTATAGAGGGGTCCAAGACTCTTTTCCACTCAACACTTGAGAAATTGAAGGTGAGCGCTTTCTCAAATTATTTTCTAAGTTCGTGAAAAAAGAAAACAGAACAGAACAGAAACGTTAACGAAAACTAACGGAACTCGCACGAACTCATCAATAAGTGTATACCGCCAGGCAAAAAATATGTTGTTTCAATCAAGCAGCTTCTCATTTTAATTTTCCGTGGTTTATTATGGATTAACCCTTTCAATCCCGGTAGTCATCAGCACCCAAATTCTCCTTACATAACTTATTTAATATAAAACAATTTGGTAATGAGATAATAAGAATTGATCAAATTAAGCAAACAGTTCAAGATTAAAATTAAAATTCTTTCAAACATTTTCACTGAAATGTATTAACTTTCGTTGGGAGAATTTAACATTACAGCTGGAATTGGAAGGGTTAATTTACTGTGCGCTTGATGAACCAAATGTGCTAGTTTGCGGAAGTCATGTACCGAAAATCGAAATATCATGTGACATAATGAAGGTCGTTCATTGGTAGCCGAATAAGAGCTAAGAATGCATGAATGCGCCTGCCGAACTTGAGATGATCGGAGATCGATTACAAATTTGCTATTGTTTACTTCTGACATCCTGATTCCCCAACCATCCCGATACTATGGCATAAAGAGTTGTTTTACTGTTTTGTTAGATAACAATTGTGCTTGGCCTCACAACAAGTTGCGGTCCGTAAAAGAGTGGCTTGCGTTAAATAGTTTTTTCAATTTTTTCTTTATTTCAGGAAACCCCAGTGTCAAAACAAGAAGAAATTTTTACAGGATTGTTTGATGCCAGTTCAAAAACATTTTGGAGTTTTGTGACGTACTGTGTTGCAGCTGTTGGAGCTTTAATGGCCCTCGGTGTAATCTGGGAAATGCAGAGAATATTTTTTGGAAGAAGGGCAGTACAGCCAGGTAATTGAAATAGAATTACAAAAAGAGTTAGTACTTTGTACTTACCATCACAATTAGGAATGTGGCTACTTTTTGTTTTTTACTGGTACTGTTTTGATTATCATGTGAGAGTCTGAAGACACTTTTAAACAAAGATGATAATGATGATCATAATGTTAATGCTGCTGCTGCTGCTGATGATGATGATGCTGATAAAAATGACGATGACGACGACGGCGACGATGATGATGACGATGACGATGACGATGATGATGATTACGATGACGATGACGATGACGATGATGATGACGATGACGATAATGGTGATGATGATGAGAAGGAGGAGGAGGAGGACGACGGAGGATGACGTTAGCCTTAGAAAAAACGCATAACCATTACCTTGACAGTTGACGATAAATATGTTGATGATCATCAAGACTAAGACGATTGTGATGATGATTGCGATGATATTGTGAATGTCACAAATTGATAATGGTATTAGTAATGATAATCGTGGTGTTATGTATTTTTCTTAGAGTCACAAACGGAGAATTTCAAGGACATATTGAAGAATGAAATGAATAAGTTTGTCAAAGACTTTTGCAAAGAACTGGAAGAAAAACTTCGAGAAATGGCTTTCCAGCACAAGCAGCAGTTGAGACAGTTAATTAGTAACAGAGAAAGAAAAATGAAGAATAAAAACGAGGCTGATCCATTCAGACGTTGCTCGCTTCCGGAGTCACCTGTTAACTCGGCGAGGGTTACCACACGTGCACGGTTTGACGAGTTTTGCTGCAATGCTGCTAAATATGTACACACCTCAACCGCATAAATGTTTTTAATTCAACTACTTTAGTTTGCTGTTCAACTAACCGCTAGCACCAATGCATTAAATAATATTTTAGTTACTGTCTGTAAGAGTGGAGTAAGAAAGTTGAAGGGGAAAGAAGGCTTCTACAGATTATGCTGCAAAAATTCTGAAATGTTGCTCTAAAAATATTTGAACCTAAATTCTCCAGTCGATATTAAAATTGCTCTTACAATGTGAAAAGTCGCTCGCAAAAGAGAGAACACGAAGTAAGTTATAGGTTATACAGCCCTCTTTAGTCTCCAGGTATAGTAAAATTTAAGTCGTATAACTGTTGATTGCATGTCGGACTATCGTGAATGACTCTTCCGTTCTGTAATACAAATATTAACATTTATCGCTTACTTTTGTTGCTGTAAAATTATATTTTAGTTACTTACTTGTTTAGAATTTAGCTAACAAATAGATTAAGTATTGTGCTATATATTCAATAATGCAAATAAAAGTGGTTACTGGTATTCTGTCTTACAATATTTACATGACTTTGTTAGATAAAACCTTATGAAAGTTAAAAAAATTGTCTTGATATGATCATGTTTCTAGATATAGTTTTACTTCCTTTGATTATTGTTATACCTCAGCACTACTGACAATTCTCGGTTATTCTTAAGTGCATGCTTTTGTTGGAAGAAGTTGTGTTTAAGACTAAACATTATTTCTGTGGCAGAAGAGCTTGATTGATAACTAGCATCTTCCTAACTTAACAACAGCTGCCCAAGTTCACGGTGTGCTATCCTTCAATTCTCTATTTTACCTTCGTTTGATTCTATTACACCCTCAGCAGCAGCAAGGTGGGCTCGTAGCTCTTGAGCTAAGCTTACCTAATGGGGAAGGTGAAGTTGATTAGGACATCAAAGTCGTGCTGTCTTGAAATTAAGCACGAACTTTACTTTGTGAAACTGGACACCGGTTTCTGTTGAAAAAAATGCAAGTCGGGTTGAATGCATACTTCAGCTTGTGCGACAATCGGCTTTTGTAAAAAAGCATTACTAGAAGCAATTTTTCCAAGCAACCTCCGTGATGTTTGGACAATGACCAACGCCAATAGCATACCAAACCATACAGAGAAAGCTTCTTGTGGCAGTTCATCTTTGTTTTTTCCTTAGTATTTTGCTTTTTTACACTTTCGAGTTTGTTGGCAACTTTAACAAACTCCATCATAAACAATAGCTGACAGCTTCAACCTCCACGTAGGTCTTGCAAATCGTGGGATTGTCCATATATAATATCCGGAGTTTGCGGAACAGCAAAATATAGTATCAGGATTTGAAGGACAATACAGGGAGAGTAGGGCGATTCTCGCTAAAATGTCCGAGTAGATTGTCTGACAAGTACAAAGCATATCGCTCACTTCCCTCCTGGTTTTATTTGAAATTTACGACTGTTGTTCTTTTTCAGGGGGGGAGTCCATTGCTTGAAGTTTCTGTTAAAATGTTGCCTTTAAATACAATAAGTTGTCAAGAGGTTGACAAGCAGAATCTGTAGAACTCAAATTGTTATAAACCCTCAAGTAACAAACAGTGGTAGTTCCGTTTACATACCACGGCAGGCTTGCCAATAAGCGCCTGTCACCGGCAATATTGCTGGCTACGTGAAAGTTTATTGACGACTTATATTGGGGGGATAATCAGGAAACTAGTGGCCACTACAAAAATAACGCTTTAATGAAAGAAAAAGATAACTAGCGGACCAAAGAGTAACTATATTTAAGAGACCAACATTCCTCCCGGATCAATTTATAAATTCTCTCAGGCCTAACCGTAAATCCTAAAAAGAATTGGTTTTAACACTGATAAATAGCAGAGATCTTCACAGTTTATTTCAGTATATTTTTGCCATTTAATGAGGTTTTTCCCACGTGCTGCTGCACGAAAAGCGTCTACTCTGAAGTACGTGTAGCGAGATGTTTATATTGTTGTATATTCTTCACTTGAGCGGTAAATACGTATAGCGAGATGTTTATATTGTTGTATATTCTTCACTTGAGCGGTAAATAGGTGTAGCGAGATGTTTATATTGTTGTATATTCTTCACTCGAGCGGTAAATAACCATAAAGTAAAATGACAATCCCCACGACACGCAAAGTCAGTTTCAGTAACACTGAAATACAAAACAAAGAAAAGCTCAAAAAGAAGGATAAGGGACAAAAGTTAACAACCGCCAGTGTTGCAGATCCATCAATTACGCACCAGTCAAAGTAAACCCCGACTCCCTTCCCCCCTTCACCCCGGGCAATGTGGGTCTTTGGTGGGGTTTTAAGGCTCGTGTGCAACTTTTTGGATCCCGAGTAGGAGGGACTTTTGTTTTACCGCTCCGAAACAGTGGGGCATTTAGTGGGGGGTTTGTGAAGGAGAATCCGAGATGGCGAAGGTATTTGGACTCCACTTTAAAGCGAAAAATTGACTTCATGTTGATTACCTTCAGTATTAAAGTACAAATTACTGCATGAGAAGAATATAGACCTGCGTCATTAAAAAGATGTCTGTGAGAACTGCATCAATAAACACAGTGTTAAATACAGTAGCATGTTAAAGTTTACATTTAAACAGTATATGTTTAGGCTTACATTAAAGATACATATATAAGGAAACCCCGTATTTGAGCCAAAACTTTCTGGGCCAAAAAATATTTCTGTCCTAGAAATTTCTGGGTCAAAAAAAATATTTCTGAGATAAAAAATGAAATCTTAAATTGAAGTTTTAAAAATCAAAAATTTAGAAAAAAAACTATCTTAAGGGTATAATAAATAT
>JAOTRI020135712.1:0-11082 GCA_028564885.2 Zoanthus sanctaehelenae
AATATTTTTTTCACTCAAAGATGGCACGACGGAAGTCTATTTTCCTCGAGTGGCCTGGATCGAGAACAGCGCTTTTGGCGCGAAGTTTAATCCTAAGCAGCGCGCGTACTTCAACGACGGGGCCGAAACCAATTGTAGAATTGCAACAGTAACTGTTTTGCTTTTTTTTTCAGCAGCATTATAGTTATGTCTGTTCAGATATCTATCTACTATCTACAACGACGGACGCACACAGTAAAAAGGCGGGAAAAGTAAAGGAGTCTAGATATTGGCAAACTTTAACTGACTGCAAAATGGTTACATATATACGGTAAGAATATGGAGAATGTCAGTGTTAAAGTAATTGTGAGTAAGCTATTAACTTAGGAAATTTTATTGACCCTTTTCTCGTTGGATGAAGCCATTCTTTTGATAAAAAATGTCACAACAAAAGCTGCATCCAACATGGAGGAGTTTGTAGGCATTCGCGAATATCGCCACGACCTCATGACGTGTTTAGGTACGCCATATCTATTAACACAATAACAGTTAAGTTTCGGTTGTCCTCTGAAGTAACAAAAACGCCTGCTGGGCCCAGCTGTTCAAAGGCTGGATAAGTTTAACCCTGGGTTAAGCAAAAATTCAAACAGAATTTCTTCAAGAAAATATAAACAGTTATTTATGAATACTGTTTGGATTTTTCTTGGAAAGGTTTTGTTAATCCCAAAATTACACCAAAAAATTCCCCTTGTAAGATTGGAAAGAAGATCTTGGTTTCAACATTAATTTTAACCCTGGGTTAGTGCTAATCGGCTTTGGAACAACTGGGCCCAGGTGGAAAAAAGACCACTAGGAACAGATTCATAAACTAAGAACTTAAAGCTGGTAGGATGTGGTTAAAACTAAGCACTCTATACTCTGTGCAGTATTCCAAGCTTAGTTATTTTTAAGTCATCTTTTGGCGACCGTACTTTGTAATAAGGTCGCCCACGATATCAGTTCGGTGGCCATAATCTTTTTAATTTAGAAAGAACGGTCTTTGTTTTTGATCTTGTAGTCATAGGCCTGGAATTCATCTAAAAACAACCTAATGGCAAAAAAGGCCGTTGGCAATTTGGAGACCAAAACAGTTGCAGCTTAAGGCGCAGCTGTGCTGTCATGTTTTGACTTTTATTTGCCCTTTAATATTACATTAACATTTGATAACAGTATACATACTGTCAGGAACGTCACATCTTCTCCCTCTGCGTCCATGCTTTGAGTTGTTGTGAACAAACATGTTGTCAGAACAACCAAGCATCCCAGTAACTGGATCCAACGTGGATGATACATGCACCTTATCAAACAAAGCATATACATAATGCTGATATAGTTATCTAGCAAAGTAATAATATATATTAAATAAACAACTAAGAATGAAGAAAATTTGAATTAACCATCATCATTATCATATTTATTTTGTCCAATCATATAATTAATCATTTCAATACTTTGGATAATAAACTCCAAATAACAACTCTGCATTATTCTGCAGGACATGGTTTTGTACAATTGGTACTTTTGTATAATCTGACTCGCTGAGTGTAAACACAAAGCCTCCAAACATCTTTTTTATTATTATCACAGTCCTTTCAATAAGCGCTGACAGCCGACGAAAGCTGTCGGCTACTTGGGAAAAAATCTCGAACCATGGTCAGCTACTTTCATGCCTTGCAAAATGTTATTATGTACAACACGTGTAATCTTCCGAATTCTACTGGACAGGTGTTAATGCTGACATCATGCTATCAGCGCTGGCTGGCTATACTTCTCCATTCATGGTCTCCTACTTTTAGATATACTGAAAGGGGTGTATCATAATTCAATATGGCTATCACAAAATTAACAATTATCCCCAAAGTGGACTTGACAAGGATACTTTTAATATTCACCAAACCACAAAGTGGTGATAATTGTTTTTTTATTAGTAAAGTAGCAGGAGAACAACACTTGAAAATAATTTATTTATATCGGGTACTCCTGTTTTCCTCCCTTAGCATATTCAACTTTCATGCCAAGATAGCTAACCTGTCAATCAATTAAACATTAGCCTCTGGCTAAGAAGAATGGGCAACAACTTCCTTAAGTTTGTAATTGACATTAAATGAAGTATTATTATTATGATTATGATTATGATTATGATTATGGTTATGGTTATGATTATGATTATGATTATGATTATGATTATGATTATGATTATGATTATGATTATGGTTATGGTTATGGTTATGGTTATGATTATGATTATGATTAAAACCTAGTCAAAACAAGTTTTGCAACTAGTCTTCTGCAACCTCTCTAATATGTGCAAGCAATATGATGCATCAGAGTATGCACAGCCAATTTTTGTTCGTTCAGTGACCAAGGTGAATACCTAGTGCAGGAAACTCGGTATTTGATGAGCCAATCGAAGCATGTGGAAAGTGTTATGCACCTTCTAACTTAAAACTAATTACTATTACCTTAATTGTATTTTTAGTTGATTTTTTAAAAGTATTTCATTTAAATTTACTAATACCTGAAATCTTCTCATATCTCTTGGATTTCCTGCATTTTTCAGACAGTTTTGATTACATTTCATGAAGAATTTAAGATAATATCTGAAGAAGAAAAAATTAAGTTTGATTCATGTAAACAGCATGAAATAAGGTAATTGATTACTATCCTCAATTTTGCTTAAACACTAGGTCTGTTTGTACATTACGGCAGAGTTCATTTAAAGGGTTAAATGGTTACAAAAACAATAGTAAACAAAAAGAGCAAAACAGTTAAAATATTTACAATATTTGACATACAATCTCTATAAGAATATCAAGAAATTTGTAACCTATTTAACCCATTAACTTTTTGTAAATTTTTGTTACAGCCGAAAACACCTAAATGGGTGAAATGCCCTACTATTACAAGACCACCAAGAGAAAAGTTCACCTCTTCCTCTGTTCAGTCCAATTATGATTGTTTAAAAAGTGTTTTATATCCCAATGGATCCTTTTCTTTAAGGCATCATCACTGGCAAACCAACATGGTTTATGCATCATAGCCTACTCCATTCAGTTTGAGCACTCTGGTATACAAAAACAATTGACACTTATGAAGACATAACTGCATTGCTCGGATATTATCTTCAGTCTCAAAATCTTCTCTGAGCTGCAACGACGAGTCCTCAAAGGACGAAAAAGTTCTTTTTGCAAATCAAGTTTATATATACACACACATACACACTAATGAGACAACCATAAGTCGACAATGCCTGTATTTCAAGCATACTATAATTAAATGGTTTTCATCAGGGCAACTCAAATGAAGACCTGATGAAGACCATTTAATATGGTTGCCCTGGTGATAGGGAAATGGGGCATGATTACCCGACACCCTAGCACCTTTGTAAATCTGCCACTGGAACCCTATCAAAAAGACAATTTTATTTATTCTAAAAAAGTAATTAAATCAAACCTTAGCCTATAGCTATTACTCATATTGACTGCTTAGTTTCCCTTTTTAACTTGAAAAAAAAATTAAAGAAAAACTGAACGCTAAAGCTAACCTACATGCATTGGTATAGCAGATTATCTCTATTAAGTCTATTTTTAAAATTAAGTCAAATAACATTGAGAAATTAAATGTAAAAACAGAGAAAAGTATCTAGAAAGAGTTTGATACCGTGGTCGCAATTGAGATTGTCAGCGGTATATTATGACGCAGGTTACGATATTCAGAGCTTAAATATGGTTAGTGTGCTTCAAAATCTTGATAATAGATTGAGCAATCAATATATCTTGCTAAGTTATTCTTCCTTTATAGCAACCAAAAGCCGCATAGTATAGTCTCTATGTTATCCCCTTTTTTTCCACCTTTCTTCCCTGTAACCTAGATCATAAACAACTGCTGACACCACAAATTGAGCCGCCGATCAAATCTTGTTGATTTGTTATAAAACTTCAATTTTTTCTCAACTGCTCGGTTAATTAACAGCTTAAACAAACTTTACATAGTTGTTCTATTATGCCCAAATGTTAAAATAATAAAGTCAATTTTAGGGTTTAGTTCTACTTTAAATGGAGTCTAAATGTGTTCATTTGGTGTTGATGGAATCCTATAGTTAACTGATGACCATATATTCTGCATTTTTAAAGAGGCAAAAATTAACTTAAAACAACCTCAAAATAGAAAGGGAAATTTAGTATTATTATATATATCACCTTGAACATGATAATCAATTCAAATTAATTTTTGCAGACAGGAAGAACGATTGTACATTAAAGAAATCACTATAAAATTCTTATGCACTATTATTTTGAGAACTTTTTATCTCCGAAGGAGACATTTTTTGTTACATCTAATATATCCCACAATATATTTTAAAGATGCAAATGTTGTCATTGAAGGGTTGGTAATATAGTATCTATGATGCTGATTGGTACACTCTTTGCTAAGCAGTGAACAAAACTTTGACCATTTAAATCAACTACCTCAACACTAAACCTCATACAAATCATAAACCAATATCAGAAAAGAAACCAACAATTGCAACTGGCTATTTAATAACATTCTTTTGAAAAAACAGTTCAAATTGTATATTATCTACTAACACTGAAAATATCCAATTAAAGACAGAGAGCCAATCAACAGTGTGGGAACCTGATCACAACAACTGTAATAAGACATTCCAGTGCACAAAACCTGGTGGCAAACAGACTCTGATTTCTATGAAGAACAATAACTGCCTAATCCCCGTACAATTTGCACGCCCACAGCCACCGTTGTTTGCATATGTAAAACTAATCAAGCAAATTGTTTTACTTAGCGTTCTGCTAAAAGTCTGCTAAAAGTGCTAAAAATTTTCCCTTAGGGGTCAAAGACATCTGTAGGGATTCAATTTAATACTGTATGTAAAGGAAATTGTAACATAGATGAATATTACCTGTCTATGATTACTGGATCTGACGGCGTTTCATTTCGATTGCCACACGACTTTTTTTCACAACATCGACTACAAAGAAAATTGAAAGCAACTCAAGCAATACAACTTCGCCTTCGAATAATAGAATATTTACACGATTACGAAATCTGTTTTATTTCGATAACCGATGTTATTTATCGGGAAAAAAAATCAAACAAACCTGCACATAACTGCATGAGTTAATAATACTCTACACATCTCGGGATTTTTGTCTTGTCCTTCGTACAAAATGGGCTGCAAGAAAAAGCGCGTTTCAAAAATAAAATTTTACTTTAAAAACTATTAATTCTGAACAATTGAATTCATCCATTCAAACTTCATTATAACTCTAAATTTGCATTAGAAGTAAGTTTGTTAAGAACTTTCCTAACTTTTTCTATATCGTAATTTCTTTAAAAAATTGGATTAAGTAGTTAACAAAGTGTTTTTAAGAAAGTTTTCTTTAGAAACTGTTTTTAAACCACTATATTTGAATAAAGACTTTATTAAAGCCCGTTTTTCCAAAACGTGTTTATAACCCACAATGTCAATGTCAGAACAGATAAACAATTTAACAGAGAAACCGTTAGATTAAGTTAAGATTCTCGCTAATGGAGATTTATACTACTTTGTTCAGCGAAGTGAAAATATTACAATTTGTTGAGAGAGTTAAGGGTTGGCTGCAATTGTGAATGTAAATTACATTTTCAGACTGTGACTCGGAGATACAAAATGAATGTTTGGAAGGAGAAAGCGGATTTGTCACATAAAGTTTGAAGAAGAATCAAAATATATAGTTTACCATTTTTGTCGCCGAGTCTACCAGTCTTATAAAAATATCTTGCTCTGTTCGGACACCTGTATAGAAAATAAAGACAAAACAGGAGCACTTTATTTAAGGCATTAATTTCTGTTTGGTTGTTGGTTTACGCGCAACTGCCTCTAAATACATCATTTGCGAAGCCACTTGAACACAAACAAGACAAAAACTAGCTCTTGTTTTTTAATAGAAGTTTATAAAAGTTGTTTGTGAGTTGAGTAAATTGCTTTTATTCCGAAATAATTACTTGTGGACATACATCAAACAGAATTGCTCGTTATATTTGATGAACGAAATCCCATAGCAACATGGGTAAATATGAGTATATTTTTCGTCTTTGAAAACTTTGGCCTGGTATAAGAACGCCAGTTAAAACTAATCCGAAGTTTACGCATATCGAAAATAGCATTCGGCACTTGTCCCGCACAGTAAAGTAAAGTGTAATCTATTTATGGATTTCAGCCGAACTTCCATATTCCCACAGGGGTTAAGGTATAATTTGATAACGAGAGCCCTCATACACACTTCAACGATCGCCAAAGTACACACAACTAATGATAGACAATCATTTATCCACGAGCCGGCTAAGGTACGAAACAAATTCCGTTACTCACCCGTGCTACTATAAAACAGTCCAAGTCGATAACACATGCCATTACGTAGCTGAAGCTGTTTATCGTCCTGCAATATTCAAATTTTTACAAATTAATCAAACTTTAAACTGTATTGCTCTTTCCTGGGAAACTTGGAAAAGTTTCAGAAAGTTTTTTTTGCTCACCGCCACAGCGTTGCATTCGATGAAGTCCACGAAAGATGCTTTCTCGATTTCCACCGCTTGCCCCGTGCGATCGTATAAGGCAAGAACGAAGTGAAAAAAATTACTTTTTCTTAAGTTGGATGGTGGCTGCTTTTCGAAGTGTGCCCGCACAAGACTGCACCCACTTTAACAGAAGCAAACATATTGCAAAATATTAGAACCAACAAAACTGAAAAGTACGGCCTGAAAATCATCACGTGGAGACAAAACAAGAAGGTAATAATTTGAAGCGGACGATAACAAATTGTTACATAAAGATGGCTTCCCGTAGGACTCACACAATACCTGTTCGTTTGTGTTGAATCCAGACCAGCAGCGAGCCATTGGCCTTCTTTTAAATCTTCACCTGCCCCTTGGTCCTGCATTGCAGAAATCCCTGCCGGCCTTTACCAGGTTGTGTTAGGGGAAGGCTCAGTTGTTTGTTATGGTTGACAGTTTCTCTGTTCGCGATTCCCAAAGCTGTTTCAGTTTGTAAGCCTCATGAGAGCCCGCCGCCGAAATACAATGTAATGGACTTGTTCTGGAACCCCAAATGCATCACTGATCGTTACTCGCGGGGCCTTTTTGTTTTCAACGAAAAGAACATGCATTGCCACGAACTCCCAGAGGACGTGATCTTTGGTTCTGTGTTCCCCAGGGAATAACGAGATGAATGCAATGGTAATAAAGCGTTACATTACCGGTCAAAGCTGTAGCCAATCAGAAGTAATCGCACCTATTGTGACCACTAATTGTGTCAAGCAGAAGCGCAATGCTGTTATGAGTTGCTTAGGTTAGACTGAACATTTGCGATGTTTCTGTCAGATAAAGATCACTAAATTTTGAAAGATATCCTTTACTTTTTAAGTTCGTTCAAGTGCTTTTGAAGTATTTGATGAGTTAAGAATTCTTTTAAGCTTAAAAGAGATATAACAATACAAGATCATTGTGACGTTGAGTTTACATCTGAAACAAACTGTACACAATCAACTCCAAATCATCTCCACGGTTGTTTTCTATAGTTTTACGTTTTTATAATCCGAAGCAAAATCGCAACTACGTTCATCAATTTTAAAAATATTAATGCTTGGACATTCTAATTTCAAAAATGTGGTAAATATTTATTTTATTATTTTTTAAAAACATAAAAAACCCTTAACTTTGATGTTTAAAGTGGGTGCGAGTTTTTTCTATTTGTTTCGAGCAAATTAGTCTCGTATGTATTAATTATTTTTTACGTTTTGAAGACTGTACAATGACTGTAAACTGTTCCTAGACTTAGATGGCTTAGTTAATTCCATGAGTACAAACAGGAGCCCATAAGTAGGAGCGAGCAATTCCCACAATAGACCTATGTCACGGCGTTTTTACGAACTGCTTTATTTTTAGATCGCTTTTAGCAGGAAATTTCAATAGAAGTTTCAGTCCCGGAGGAATCAAACAATTCATACAAATTAACAGTGACGTTATTAATCAAGTTTGTGACTAGTTTGATTTCGCAATAACTGAATTAAAAATTAGTCGCTTCGTAAAATAGCCGTGACACGAGAACATTGAAGTCGCTCGCTCAGAACTATGGGCTCCTGTATCTAGCAAAGAAATGCTAGTAGAAAATTTGATTTAACGATAATGGCCACGTTGGTGGCGGGTTTTGCCCCTTAAAACCACCCCAAAAATAGTGAGGTTGAAGCCAGTAGCCATGAACAGTTGGTAGCAACTTAGCCATCGTGCTCAACTATCGTGGCTTCAAGTTAATTACGAGCACATCCATGCTATCCGACACTTGACATTAAACTTTGTAGCCATAGCTCACATGTACAATCATTAGACTACATCAATTGTTCAATTTCTGTAGAATACTACCGTACGAGTATAAAAACAACAACAACGAAAATGTATTTAATAAGAAATTATTATTATTACTAGAATTCAGAATTTAGGTGTGTTAATTTGCCATTAATATATAAAGATGTAACTTGATTTGACAAGAGAACGACATTAAACAATCATAACAGAACTATACATTTAACAAACGAAACACAAAGAAGTGAGCAAGTCGAAGACAAGCACGACTGTTATTTATAATGTGAGTTTTATAGTTATGTCTGTTCAGATATCTATTTATAGGTTGGCAGCGCAGTCATTATATATACTCGAGAGGGCTACACTTTGTCAAGTCATTCTTAGTCCGAGGGCTTTTCGCCGGAACTCCGGTTTTTTGTCTTTTGCATATTGAGTTTTCACGCCAAGATCTGAGCCGTCGAACGGTTTTGAGATTCTGGATAAGAAAAATGGGCGGGTTTTACTACTGTTTTGATGTTTTTAGAAAGAGATTTAGTATGAATTCAAAAGTATTTTTAGTTTTTAAAACTTGTTATTTAAACCCAAGCGCTGCTCTACGAATATTTGGTCTGCAAGAAGCAGAAGTTGATTAAAGTAAAAATGACGTACGTACTGTGTAGTAAGAATGCAGTGTTCTGGATGAGAATGTTGAAAGTTACGGTGCTAACAAAATTAAATTGTTGAGTTTGGTTGATAGATCATTAAATGTTCAGTAGATCAAGACAGGTCGCTTGACTCACACATACTCTCAAAGTAAGTGGTCATAGTATGTCTTAGTCAAAAGTAAACTAACTGCTGCTTCTCTTTTAAACAGTTTAATAAGTTGCTTGGCTGTTCACAATGACTTTATAGTTAATTAAACTCCAAAATTTAATTTACCAAATTAAATGAAAAATTATTGTGTTTTACAAAATCATTTGGTCGTTTATGTTTCGTTCAATGATTGGTATAAATAGCGGGCAGCATTAATTTCTACTCATTGGGAAAAAAAACAAAAAATGAATGGTAACTATTTCAACTGGGCTTCAAGTCAATATCTTATAAAATATTAGTATTTCATTTAGTCTGTCTTTTTTCGCATTTTGGGCGTGCATGTATAGGACGCTTGGAATCAATAACATCAAGAATGAAAAATCAAAAAATGAATGGTCACAATGCTTCAGTTATTAGCAAATCAAAAAGCTTTAGTTTTACTTAGGGAAACCGCGCATATTGATTTTTTCCACGAGAAACGTTAATTTGACTTTTGAGTGTGGGGGGATTTTTGTTTGTGACGTTTCTTTGGGGGAAAAATTGATAGTTTTGCAAATGAAACGTAAAATGTTTAGTTCTACTGCTTGAGCTAGTCTTATACGAACGTTTTTACCCAAACTACTTTTAGACAATTTTATCAGTATAACTGTTGACTGTTGATTAGAATATTATTTCAACTTTGTTACTAATAAGATAAAGTCATTGTTATTGACAACCAATACAAAAGTCAATATATCTCGTTGTTTTAAAAATTATGTTACAAAGTCAAACCCAAAATTTCATAAAAACAAATTAAAATTATTTATATTTCGAAATCAAGTAATATTAAGTACTAATCAAAAAAGTGAATTTTAAATTAATTTTGTGTCTCCGAGGAAAGTTCTAACTGTTCTAATGAAAAATAGTACTGTTCAGTTTTTTTAGGAATAAAGTTGTTATTCCCAATCTTACAGATGTGATATAATCTGTATCAGTAAGTTTATAACAAAACCATCAGTTAAATTCTGTTTATGCGCTAATCAGCCGCCTGAAGTGTTTGGTAAATGCCATTGGTTAATTCATGTAGTGCACTCATCGTAAGTCGCGGGCACAAGCTGCAACGTTTCCTACAACATTGTGCGCAACAAATGTTGTGGATACACGGTGCAACAAAATCACAGGACATCATTTTTGATAGTGCGGCGTGGTTACTAAGCATCTCATCAATCAAAATGGCGTCCAACAAGAGATCCTTCAAAACGAACATTTTGCAATATTGCAAAGGTAGGGCGGGATGCAACTTTGTTTTGTTGCGTACAATGTTGCATGGAACGTTCTTCCTGTGTCCACCCCTTTAATCAATCTTAGTTTACAAAAAAAAACTTTCTTCTTCTCCGATCCCCTGATGTTTGTTGTGTGTGTCGCCTACGAGAAGGAACCATTAAACAGCTAATGCTACAGTTTGTTTTCCCGAGGGAAGAATACAAAAGAGTGCAAGGGCTCAAAAAGATTTGTTATTTATTAAGATTCATATTTAAAGATAAGAACTTCACTACACATAGCAGTTACTGAGCTTCAATTTAAGCTTTAACAATTGAATTGAATGTATTAATTCAAATTAAGTTGAACACGTCTTTTATTTGTCGTTATTGCTGTCTTTAATTACACTTTAACGTTATGTCGGCGCTGATTGTGGTATTTTGGGCGGCCATGTATGGAACCTCTAGTTTTTAAAAGTTGCAAATACAATTTCTTCGAAAACCTTTCCCTTTGAGGTTTTCCTAAAATATCAGTTTTCTTCTGTGAGCATGTTGTGGTTCTGTCAAAGGTACCTTCTTCAACATTTTCTGCGTACTCGTTACCAAAGTTTCCAGCTGGTTTGTAGCGTCCAACTATGTATGTGCACTTCATTCCGCTTTGATCAATGTCAGCTTT
>JAOTRI020135723.1:0-11080 GCA_028564885.2 Zoanthus sanctaehelenae
TAATATGGATTAGAGAAAGCTAATTGATTGTTTTGATACAAAAAACTCGAAAAACCTCCTGGACGGGAAATGGTTAAAGAAGTTCAATCAATCATTAGTTAAGTAATAATTTCAGTTAAAAAAAGGATCGGAAAAGTTCGGACAACTCATGAAATGTAATAAAACAATTATTCCATTTGCGTTTGTTGGATATGAGGTGATTATAGCCAACTCGGCGCTACGCACCTCGTTGGCTATTTACCATCTCATATTTAACGCGCGCACTTGGAATAATTGTTAATTATACCATAATAACTAAGCCAATAAAAAGCCTTGAATTGCATTACAAAGTAATTGCTTTTGGCCGATCAGAATCAAGCAATTTTTTTCATGTATGTGATTATATTTTTTATTGTATTATGTGGGAAGAACACAAGTCCATTAATCAATACTTACTCTTTTCCCCTCATTTTATGCAAGCCGTTGTTATCTTTCAAATTTAAAAAAAGCGTGAAAGCAAAGCTTTGCAACCATCTTGGCCGGTTTTTCAGTGCTTCTGACGAAACCCTCAGTTCACGTTTCAATTTGAAACGTAACGTACAAAAAGCAAATTAAGTTAAAATTTCAAAGTACTCTTATATTGACCAAAAGATATTAATAGAGGGTTTAAGTAACACACATTTTGTTGTCACGGAGCAGGGGCGGATAAAGGGGGGGGGGTGAATTGGGTGAATTTTCACTCCCCCCCTTTTCTTCAATTTTCTAGTACATTCTTTGTATTTGGCACCCTTCTTCTCCAAGAGTCACTGGTAAATTCTTTGTATTATTCACCCCCCTTCTAGAATTTCTGGATCCGCCACTGCGGAGGCCAACCGGAACTAACTGACGGCAGATGTTGCGTACCTGCATACGTCATGCAGTCATGGTGATTCAGTTCACGAATCATCAATGATGTATCTTTAAGCACTAAACAAATTGACAGTAAATCTTTTTACAAAGTAACGTATTAAAATAGATTCACTTTAACATGGATTTTTGCTTAAGGTTCTTGCCGTACGTGCAAACAATACAATTGACTTTATTTTAGGAGGGTGACACGAGTGAGTTGTCTAACACGTGCAACCAGTTTTACTGCGTGCATTTGGCGTGGTACGGTGCGCTGTTTAAGTAAAAAATTGCGCCAAAAACGCTGCTCTCGATCCAGTCTGTTCTCGAAAATGTGACCTCCATCGTGTGGAAATGTTCCAGTGATTAAGCTCTCTATTCCTCAAAATGTCATCAGTAATGGTTTCAGTACAATGGTGGTAGAACTTTTCAACCTAAAGTTTGAATAAAGCATGTGCAAGGTTTGAAAAAAAATTGCTTGTATTATTCTGTCAAAGTCTATCTTCTGCTGGGAGTGAAACTGTTTTAAGTGAATAATGTCCCTTCCATTTTGATTTAGCGACTCACATTCACCAACCTTCTGAAATCTTTTCTTATTCACTGGGCTCCTGTGTCTCCTCCATTGTACTGTTTGAATGATTTTTATAATTTGTGAGTCATTAGTGGGAATACAGTACTTACATTATCCTACCCTTCTCCATTGGAATTGTTTGAAATATGCAGTACTTAGAACAAAAGTGTAATGTTTTTTTTTCAGCCCCTCAGCAAACAAGTCTAAAGTCAGAGAAGCTCATAGAAGAATTATGTTAATAAACCACCCAGACAGAGGTAGTAATACATTCACTTATCATACCTTAATTTTGTATCTTATATTTCTGTTTCTATATTAAATGTATCTTTGACATCACAGGTCGTTGTCTAGTGCCACATGTATTCCTACTACAGGGTTGCCACAAAGGTTCCATTTCAAAATTCCCTGACTTTTCCCTGATCAAATTTCCTTTTTCCTTGACCATAAATATCAAATACATACGCATTTTAGTATAATTTCCAAAGGTCTCCAACCACTCGGCACAGCCATCCTTACCTCCTTTTTATTGAATTATGCTACATAATAACACTGATAACTGCTTCACAGCAATGAATTTTTGGTGCATGCCGACATAAATACAACATAAAATATTGTAACTGTAACCAGTTAGATGTACAAGTTGTTCTGCAAAAGCAACACCAAACATTCCTCAAAGAAATTCCCTGAATTTTCCCTGACTTTTCCCTTGAATAATCTTTCACTGACCGGCTGTGGCAACCCTGTACTACTGTAAAATTATCTTTAACATTCTTGTATTCGTCATTTACACTGTAGTTTTTGTAAATGTTGCATTTCGTGTGGAATATCTTTTCATTCTAAAAATAAATTGGTAATTTTCCAGTTTAGCTTCTTACGCAACATTGCTTTAAAAAATAACTTTTCTCCTTTTCTCTTTTATATTAAATTGACATCATTCAGAAAAAAACGTATTATTTTGCCTAATTTTCAGTGTAAAGATTTTCTACAAAATGTTTTGTTATGAAAATGAAAATGATACTCAAACACCTGTATCACGTCTATTGCCAGGAGTGAGAAACAAGAGACATTTAGTGACATTCCATGAGAAAGCCAACTCTTTTGAAGCACGAACGCGAACGCGTTTTTTCTTTTTTAAACGAAAGTAAAAACGCAACCTCGTTCGAAAAATACGAACCCTGCGTTCGCGTTCACAGCTCGGTGCTTTCATCTGCGAACCACTATGTTCGAATAGAACGCTTTAACTGCGATATGTTTTGAAACGCAGTTCATGGAAAAAACTCAGCAATAGTTTCGCCAAAAGCTTGGAGTCCCTACTCAATTTATAACATCAAAAGGAAAAAAAAACATTGACTATTAGCTGTAATTTCAAATTATTTACTATGGAACAATAATAAGTCTCTGCAATCGCATTTGAATTATTTTCTCAAAATGATTTCCGAAAAACGCAAAACTTTGAACTTGTTTAAATCAAGTTTTTTCCTTTTTATACAGATCAATATCGCCATAAATTTAACGTTTTGATGAGGGAGAGAGACGTGATACAATCTGTTATTACCAGCTCAGAACTTTAAGCGCGTGAAAAAGTTGAAAAAATTGTGATACGCCAATATGGAATATATTTTCTACCAACTAGGCGGCAATATAATGTGGAATCACCGGCTCAGAATGGCAGTTAGTTTATATAATTCACTGTACATTTTCATCACTAAAAATTTTTTATAGTAGTTATATTAACAGAACTTTTTTAGCACACAAAATATATCAACAGAAAGCACATAGCTTTTGGCTAGACTAATTTCTAGTAATCAATTTATTTGTGAAAACGAAGTAAGAATATTGTTCTTTGCATTGCTATGAATACCCTATGTTAACTCTATTATATCGTAGATGTTGACTCTATTATATCTTAAATGTTGACTCTGTCATATCGTAGATGTTGACTCTATTATATCTTGGATGTTGACTCTGTCATATCGTAGATGTTGACTCTATTATATCGTGGATATAATAACACCCTACGCATTCCAACTACATTTGTCAACATATAATACCTTATTTGCGTACCAAAAATTAAGGTGTTCAACTTACCATTAGAGAAAAATATCGCCCTGGGAACCCCTACAGTTACCATCTATATAACATAGTCCGGCTGCGTTGCCAGCGTGGTTGGTCCTTGTGGTGTAGTGGTTAACACGTCGGACTAGTAAACCGAAGATGTGGGGTTCGAATCCCGCCAAGGGCATATCAATGATATTTCTCTCTTAATTCTTTCTGTATATATCGTGGATGTTGACTCTATTATATCGTGGATGTTGACTCTATTTTATCGTGGATATTAATTTTATTTTGTCGTGGAGTTTGATGTGAATTCTGTATTATATCGTGGATGTGAATATTAACCCTGTATAATTATATCTACTATAATATTACCTCGAGTCTATTATATCGTGGATATTAGCTCCGTATTATATCGTACTGTGTTATATCGTTGATATTAACTCTGTTATATCGTGGATGTGAATGTGAACTCTGTATTGTATCGTGGATGTGGATATTAACTCTATCATATTGTGGATGTTAACTCTATTATATTGTGGGTGTTAACTCTATTATAACGTGGAGTTTGATGTGAATTCTGTATTATATCGTGGATGTGAATATTAAATACTCTGTGTTATATCGTCGATATTAAGTCTATTATAGCGTGGATATAAGCTCTGTATTATATCGTGGATGGGAATGTGAACTCTGTATTATATCGTGGAAGGGGGTATTAACTCTGTATTATATCGCGGATGTTAACTCCATTATATCGTGGATGTTAACTCCATTATATCGTGGCACTGATGTGTTCTCTGATAAGAGCTTTATAAATTGCTTTTCAGGAGGGTCACCTTACTTGGCAGCCAAAATCAACGAGGCGAAGGATTATCTTGAGGACAATGGAAAGGATTAGACAGAAATGAAATAAAATGGAAAGTGAGCAGATAAGATGGAGAAGCTCCGTGAATGAGTTTATTCATGTCGGGAAATGGCTTAAAAAAGGAGACAATTCCACAAGACTTTTGAATATGAATGTTCGACTTTGCAATAGCATGCATTGAAATCCACAACGGTCCTTTTGACATAATACCAGTTATCTCGCACTCTATGAAGTGTGGTGTGTCAATTGCGTAATATAAAAATTGTCAACTTGTAGGGAGCACTAGGGTGTTGTTATTTAGTTTCTTGGTGGTCACTTGGATTTGGAACAACTATATTTCAACTAAAATATTGACCTTATTCTCATAAGTGGCGGCGATTTCTGTCTACATTCAAATTTGCGCTAATAACCACGTTTTCAGTAACTTGTTCTTTTGAAAGGGTAACGCAAGAACGAGGCTAGTTGGGTAATTTTATTGTAAGATAAATTCAGTGTTGATTTTTTTGATATGAAATAAATGGCCACTACCAGCCTGCTAACCTAAAACATCTTGGGTAGATGTGAACAACTTTGACCACTTTAGCTGTCGATATAATTTTTTTTGTAAATAACAAAATAAGGTGACGTTTCACTTTTAAGTTCATTTGAGAGTGAAAGTACAATGTTTGTAGTAGCAATGTTTGAGTGTTAAGAGATGACTTTGTAGCTAACGAGAGTTGGTGTTACATATCTTAATGACCAAATTTCCTGGGTTGTCGCATGAACGGTCTTTAAGGTTTTACACCTTCATGTGCGAATTGAAGACCACAACATGGATATAAGTCTTTGGTATACAATCATTACAAGATGAGTAAGGGGGCGTCTTGAACAAGTTTTTTTTATCTTTTTATTTTGTAAGTACAAATAATTGAAATAATAAAAAAAGTTTAGAGTGCTGTGTGCACTATATATCTAGGATAAACTACTTTTTCGTGAAGTCTGAGGATCTTATAGTAATAACAATTTGCGAAGTTTCCTCTATGTTAAAAATTCCAGGTACCTGACCCTGAATCTCAGCATAAAAATTTTTTAAAGTTAAAAATCGGCTACGAATGTCACATAAGAGTTTTTGAAAAGTAAATAACACTTTGTGCTACAGGAAGAGAGCAAAATCCGTATCATCTGTTATATTATTCGTGGCGAGTCCATTCCGGGTTTTCCTGCTGTTCGCGTTGGCTAATTTCACTCGGTTCTTCAGGTTCCTCTTCTGAAATGCGAAAAAAAAAACAAATAATATTTGTTACTGAATTAAGAAGGGGGGGGGGGAGATGAATTGTCGATGGTTCTTATCCAATGAAATTTCACACGTGGCGTTAAATTTGTAGAGATTTTTTATATAGTTAAAACAAGCACAATCGACTAAGTTTGTTAGGTACCTCACTGGCCCAGTTTGTTACATCTTAATTAGCTGCTGTAAATAGCCGCTTGAAATGGGGGATTTAGACCGTGCAACTTTCACCATCAACCAATTCATAGAGTCGAGGCAAAAGATGGCATCAGGGTAGAGCCCCCGAGCAAGACTAGAACGCATTCTTTTTACCGAGCGCAATAATTTGCACCGCATTCGGAAGTTAGTTTTACATTTTTCTGTTTAAGTTTTAGAGAGTTGTAGGGTTGCTGCGTTCGGCGTTTGAAATTATTCAACACTTTTTTCCTTCCTCCAATTCATCTTCAGTTAGTTTCGCTTTATCGGCATCGTTTTACTCCAGATGCTGCTAATACTGCTGTATTTTTTTATTCGTAGACAACAAACTTGAGTGAGTTCTAGTTTACATCTAGATGGTTCGACTAATGTGGTACGAATGATGGTTGAATAGTTGCAAGCAAAAATTGTTTCCTCTAAATTAGCCTGTAGAATGCACATGCCATTATTCCAATTAACAAGTATTGCACTGTCCACATAGGAACCTTTAAAGTCACAAGAGAAATATATCTTCTCAAATTCATTAATATTTTCATCAAGTTATATATATTACATTAAAACTCCAAATTTTTGAAGGAGCTTTCTTTGAATGCACCCAAACCATTTAGAACGACTAAACTAGCAGTTTCTATCGAAAGTGAAGTGCTGCGATGTCCGAACTGCAAAATGTTTTCGTATGGATAAAATTATCAACAACGTTGTTCATAGCCAATCCTACCGCATGGTTCATTTATTTATTTATTTCAAGTAAAGTTGAGTTCAAAATTAATAAACAATAAATAAAAAACGGACACACACAAAATATATTAATCAACATTACAATGAATATATAATAAACAACTTATTTCAGTACAAGAACAATTCAAATGTTTATAAACATGAACTCAACGTGAAATTGAAATAAAATAATTTATCGTTTGAATGGATTAAAAGTATCAAAGAGTTGTTGTTCATAGCCGAGGCCTACAGCATGAATCATTTATTTATTTCAAGTAAAAGCTGAGTTCAAAATTCTAAATAAACAAAAATAAATCCAAAATGGACACACACAAAACATGAAATCAGCATCAGAACGAATATATATACAATTTATTGCAACAATTGCCTGACTTGGAGGTTGCGATATTAGAAAATGGGAGATGGGGGTCATCTTTTTACAATTATATATAAATGCATAATATATATTGAGTTATAACTCAATATATATTATGCATTTTTGACAGAAATTAACAAGTAAAAAGATAAGTAAGACGATCATTTCAAATTCTTGTTTTAATGTCTGTAATTTAGCTGTCAGAGCTAAGTGTTAAATCGTATTAAATATTTTTGTTAGGGAGTAACTGACGTGTAACGTGCAAATTTAGATAGATGATGGCCGGCTACATATCCAACGCAGAAATAAATTGAAACTAGACGCGTACACACGCGTTTACTCGGGCTACCTAATGTTTGGATTCATAATGATGGGTCTAACGTTTATTTACGCCAAGTATTATGCTTGTATCAAAAAATGAATAATTGGGCCTAAAAACTACCGTTAGCCGCTCTGAAAGTATAGAAAATCTCTTAGATCATAGTCTGTCAATTAGCAGTTTACAAAAAATCAAGAACCATTTTCCTACCATAAAATTAATTCTCGTCAGTTCTGTAAAAACTGTGAGAACTGTCAGTTTACAAACGGTAAGTTTGAGACTTTTTCATGGTTGAAGGCATTTTATGGAAGTTGACATCTCGAAAATTTGCATAACGAAAATTTAAACCGTATATATTTTGTTTAGTTATTTCTTCTATGGAACTTTAACTTTGAGTTAAACTATAAATAGTATTTCCTACAAAAATTTGGGTTGTAAAAAAGCAAAATACTAACAAAAATATAGAAATAAAACAAAAATAAACTTTTAAAATGTGTTTGTCTAGACTGCAGCTTTTCAGTTGACGATAAAGTTTGAAAATATGAAGTTTATAAAGATATTGTAAAACTTTATAGATCTAGCCATTTACAAGTCGAATGAAAAATTACAGATATTAGCAGAAAGAATAATGCTTAGGGCAATTCAATTTAACATTGTGACAAAGACTAAATTATGCAAATTTGACAGCTCTCCGACAACAAATGTGTGACACAAACAGCTCACCGTAAACTTGTTCTCGCCGAAAAGCAAAGCACAACAATCTTTCCAGCTTTTGTACAATACTTGCGGGAATTTCAAAGAAAAATAGTCCCATTCTGAAGTTGCGAAATAGTTCTAGAAACACGTCCCGTACATTGAATTGACACGAACATGAAGCTGATGACTCAAACAATCGCCATGTCCATCATTAATTTGTGTACACTTTGACCGTCGAACCGAGAAGTTCTTTGGAAGAAATTTTTTAGAAAATTTGAAAAAAAAAAGTTTGAAATTCTTCTCCGTCAAAGCAAATCTTGGTTCGAAAGCCTTTTGGAGTTTTGATTAAAAGCCTTTTTTGCGAAGCTAAACACAATGCCTTCTGGGTAATTTTCCCAAACGCGACATTATAAAAAGATAGATAGAAACATATATTGACGAAAGGGTAAACCATAACTAATGAATATAGCGGATTTCATTGTTGTCTCCTGAGTTTACATCTTACCTGAACTGGTGGTTAGTTTGAGTCTTTTAAGAAGGTCATAGATTGTCTCCAGTGTGGTGCGGTTGGTCACGTCTACGCATGCGTTGTTTTGTTCACAGAACTCGATGAACCTGTGGTAAAGTGAATTATGCTATTTATAGTATTCAAATATAACTGAACCACTTTTAAGTTATCACATTATGTTTACTTGCACAACCAACGTTTCATTAAAATGGAGGCGTAGTTAAAAAGTGTTAATAGTGACAGTGTTGTTACAGAAAAATATTACACGGTATGTGAAAAATACATTTTACATTAACGTTTCGGACTTGAGTCCTCAGTCGGAGCGAACGCCAAAGCTGTATCACTCACAGATTTAACAAACAACTCATATTCATAGAGATTGCAACGCGTTTTTTCTTACATGTTTTTAGTTATGGTTATTAAAGCAAAACCCAGGGTTAAATTCTAATACAAACATTCATGGTCTACTCACCCTTTACGCACACACGTCTCTGCCATTCTTGTGACGTAAAACAATGAAAGATCATGTATATAGTAGTTATGCAATGGTTTCGAGTGGGATACCGTGGAATATGCCACGCGTCACTTGTATTTTCCGTATACAATTTAGTAATCAAAATGAAAATTCTACGCCATAAAAAAGAATACTTACTGACCTTTCAGACGTTAGTCCATCGTCGGAGTAAAGGGAAGAAAAAGACAAAATGTAGAGTTTATATAGGCAGGGAGATGAAAAACTATTCAACAGAAACAAGGTAGCCATGGAAATTAAAAACAACGAACAAAGAAAAAAACATGAACATGAATAAATTATGAAAAAGTGAAGCGTTCTTTCATCCCATTGGGATTATGTGTACCCAATCGGTGAATGAGTCACATCTCTTTGCTTTTTCGCAGTTTCTTCGGTTCCGTCGTTTATGTAGTGATGATGTTGATTTTTCGAACAAATGTTCTGAGATGCATTCTTTTTTTCTTAACCGTAACTACAGGGCCCACGTTACTGATAATGTCATCCGCAAAGCCTCAACCATAAATCGCGCCACCGCCCTCGCCCCTAATTCTCGTACTTCTAATAGTCGCATCTCCATTACCCATACTAATCATCCTTTTAACAATTTAATTAAGTCTATAATTCCTTGGTAGAAACAGATTCTATCACTTCGAATATTTTTAATAAACGTCCTCTTTTCTCTTTCAAGCGTGATCAAAACCTTCGCTCGTCTTTAATAAAAGGCGCTTTTCATTCCTCTAAAGAACCTGTAACTTTTCGTTGTTCGCGTCCGATTTGTTCTACTTGTCCCTTCGATGTTTCACACACTCACATTACTGGTCCTAAATCATCACTTAAAATAACTGATCATTTTAATTGTATTGCTTCCAATGTTGTTTATTGCATTAAATGCTCTCGTTGTAATCTTTTATACATTGGCGAAACTAGCCGCCGTTTAGGTGATCGTATTCGCGAACATATTTATGATGTTCTTAACGACGATTCAACTAAACCAGTTTCCCGACACTTTAATTTGCCTAACCATTCTCTTTCAGATTTTACTGTTTTTGGGTTATCTTACAAGGATTAGTGGTTACTCCTTAGTATTGTGTACAAGGGATTACTCCACTACCTACTCTGTGATATTGTGTTATCTAAACATACTGGAACTTCTTGTGTGAACAACTATACTTACTGTTTATAACTCTTGTGAGCACCTTTATATTCGGATGGGTAATTAATGCAAACATAACTAGGACGCAGCCTCAGGTAAATTAATTGTCTCTCGATCAAAACCAAAATTCTCTAATTGTGCAGCTGCTCTAGAAAATGCGCTATCCCTGAGATTAAGTTACTGATAGGAACCCTCTACCCTTACTTATTTTAAGTGTAAAGCAAATGAGATTTGAGGAAACAAATAATATTCCACCAAACCTCTAGACGAGGTCTGTCGCTTTGCTTGTCGCTTTCAGCTTTATTAAGACTGCAACCTAATTAAGTCGCTGGCGATTCGAATATATGAAATAAAGTTATTCTTACCTCATCTGTTGTCTGTTGCCTTGTTTTGAAATAAATAGTCTTAACCCACTTAGCCTCGAATTTCAACCAATCACATTTATAAACCTACGTCACGTGATATTCTTGAAAAAAAACCACCGCTTGAAACTCCATCGTTCGAGTTCACGTTTATTGGAAGCCAGGGTTATTACCATATATATATATATATATATTTATATATATGAAAAAAAAACAATGTACGTTTTACAAATTAAAGAATTTTTTAATGAAACGTCATTTACTAAAATGAAAGAGAGTTGGAGTTAAATGGCAACAAATAGCGATCTTAACGTAACGAAATTCAGGAAACGTTTGTGGTATTTTCGGGATAAAATGGTCTACGGCGGTTTATTTAAAAGAAGAGAATGGATAATAGATGAGAAAAGGGTTACACTATTTCAGACACTGGAATATCGCATTTCCTATCGCCTGTGATTTTGTCAGTTGTTATGAGTAGAAATAGAACTCGCGCCTTTTTTTTAAAGAAAAATAAGTTCCAGCACCGTTTCTCATTTAAGCAAAATCCTTTCGAGCCAAGTGGCCCATTGAGCCGGCGCTTATCTCCGGTTTCTGTAGTGTTAAGCGGATGAGAGTTTT
>JAOTRI020135733.1:0-11080 GCA_028564885.2 Zoanthus sanctaehelenae
ATATCATGTAAAACAGTTGCAAAACTGATAGGTATTTTAACCGTTTTCAAATAAAGGAAATATTCTATTCTATTCTACTACTACTATTACTACTACTACTACTACTACTACTACTATACTACTACTATTACTACTACTACTACTACTACTACTATTTCTTCTTCTCCTTCTCCTTCTCCTTCTTCTTCTTCTACTATACTACTACTACTTTAGCTTTTTATATCGTAATCAAACTAGAGTGCCTTTTAAATCAGTTGTATTGGATGATATTGTAAAAATAGTTAACTTTGATTATATGTAGCAATTTTACATCATGTCAATAAAGCATACTTCATATTAATACTATTAATATTGCTTTTACTACTACTATTATTATTACTTCTTCTACTACTACTATTATTATTATTATTACTATTATTATTATTACTACTACTACTACCATTTCTACTAATACTACAAATATATATAACAAAACGAATATCGTTACCCTCACTGCTGTAAGTAGTTTACTCATTACTTATAATAAAAACTAAACTAATTTATTCTTTTTGCCACATAATTTTTTTTTTAAATCTAAGTAGTCAGCTTCATGTGTTATCTTGTTTTGATTATGAATACTTCATAAACAGTTTTAAGAAGGTTAAATCATTTTGATACAGTATACTTGGTAGTTTGGTCTGAAAATTGGAAGGCATGGGCTCTAACTACTATCTCAATCCGATTCCCAGAAGTCTGTACCACATGCATTGACCATGATGAGATGAGTCCCCTATTTTTTTTTATCTTTGTTAGAGAAAGGAAGAGAACATTGACAAAGATGTCCCACTGATCGATTTTGACAATGAAGATCAAGCAGTAAGAAGTATTTTTGTCGGGAATTTACCTCGAAATGTTACACAGAATGAGTTATTTATCCACTTTCAGACCAGAAAGAATGGAGGAGGTGATGTTGAAGAAGTTAGAATTCTAAATCAAGGAGCTGCTGTGATCACCTTTGAGAAATTTGATAGTAAGTTGTTTTCTACTCAAATTTTAATACATTATTTCATTATTGAAGAAAAGGTAAAACGTAATGCTCTTTGAAGATTTCAGCTATATTGTTGAGCTAAGAAGCATTCGTTCATACAACTTTAACTAAATCTAAGAGTACATAATCGGTAAATAAATCGCATCTTTTTGGTTAACTAGCACATTCTTTCATTCTCGTGCCTTCTAGGGTACTGGTTTAGTTGATTCGTTGCGAACATCATAAAGATGTACAAGGATTCAATCACCTAAACGGCGGCCAGTTTCACCTATAAATAAAAGATTACAGCGAGAACAAGAAGGTCAATTATTTAAGTGTTGATTTTGGGCCAGCGATTTAAGTGTGAGAAACAATAATAAAGCAGCTAGAACAAATTGGAAAATAACAACGAAAGTACGGTGTTCTTAAACAGACCGAAGAACTCTCATCTACGACGAAAAAGGGAAGAAAATTGCGATCACATTTAAACGATAAAAGAAGACGGTCATTAAAATTATTAAAATTGTTAGAACTTTATTCCAGTAAGGAAAAGATGTGGTTAATAACAGGCTTAATATAATGGTTAATAGGATGATAAATAAGCATGAAGGGAATGCAGTTGTTAGAAATGCGATTATTAAGGTCGAAAGCGTTAGCATAATAGATAGTAGAGACTTTACGGATGACTTTATTAATAACATGGGCCGGGTAGTTGCGACAAAAAAAAAAGAACGCATCGCAGAGCAATTGGTCCATTATCATGAACATTATCACTACACAAACGACCGGGACAAAGAAATTGCGAAAAAGGAATTGCATTAACATTATGCTTTGGATGAGAGTGGGAATTAAGTAAGTAAGAATGAGAATTAGTTGGTTTATTGTGGACACTAGTGTTAAGATGATCGTCAGTGATACTGACTTAGATGTCCAGGAGGGTGTGAAAGATTTATCACTGATTTCCAAAGTAAATTCTAAGACCGGGTGAAAAGAGTTAACATAAGAAACGAAAGAATGGAAATCAACACAATAACAAGAAGTAGCACCAATACCGTTGTCAATAATGTATAGCGTACAATAAAACTCAGTTTTTGGTTCAGTATGTTGAGATAATCGATATAACCAACAAATAAACTAGCATAACTAGGGTCCCATCTTAGTACCATGGTTACACCATTACTATGCCTGAATTAGCGATCACAAAATCAGTTAGATAGCTATTTAAACAATAATTAAAAGTAAGGACAAACTCAGGTGAGCGTATAATGGAGCGGTGGGAGTACTAAGTACAAGAACATGATAAAGACCAAAACAATGACGAAGTGCGTGTAAGTCACTCAGCAATAGGGATGGCAGTATACACAGACTTGTTGTTAACTCAACTAACCTTTAACTCATGCAACTTACTTTTAAGTCTTTTACAAAAGCCATACCAGTAAAATCTATTTAACAAAATATTATACAAGATGTATAAGGCGATTTGAAAAAAAACAACCCAAGTTAAATCCAGCATGCGTTGTGTGAAGATAACGTGTCAGATATTTCATAACATTAAGTTTTAAATTAGTAGTTCTATATATGATGTAATACATTGCTTGAGCTTGAAATGCTTATGTACTGAATAATGTTTTTGGTTGTCTAAAAAGATCACGATAAGAAATTAGAAGCAAACACAGTTCTGTGGCTACCATTAAGATGCAATTTAGCAAATATCTCACGTCATTTTGTTCCCTTCAATACCGAGAATAGGTGAGAAAAAAAATTACAAACTAATAGTAGTTTAAACCTGACAAAGTATTTTTTAGTTGGAACAGCTTGAACGAATTCCGTGCTTTGAATCAGACTGGAGGTACGACCAAAACTTGCTATTTTTTCTTGTGTCGCTTTTGAAGTTTGAAACTGAAATTACGTCACAGAAACAAAAAACTTGATACACTAAATGCACAATGAGCTAGCCAATTACCAGCTCAAAACCAGGCGGCTCTATCTCAGAAGCTTTTTATTCAAAGTCTTTGATCCTTATTTAATACTTTTGAAATGGCCTCTTCAGACACGTAAAAACATTTTTGCTTCATTAGCCGCACTTTCCGTTTTGGTCTGTTATTATACAAAACCTTTCTCTTATATTTGGTAAATCACTTCTTTATTATACTTGTTTTTCATTTTATTATCAGCTGCATCAAGAGTTTTGTCTACTGAACAAGTGTTGAAAGGAGTTACACTTCACGTTGATCCTTTGCGAGATGCTAAGCAATCATTTGAGGTAAATATATTGTAGGCTATTTTTGATATCATTCTGGTTTCTTTTAAAATAACCTATAGAGATTTTTCTTTTGAGAGCTGGCTTAGGGTTTCCATTGGCATTAGGTTTTGGATATTGTAGAATGAAGATTAGAGATTATAACATATGGTTAGGGTTTGAGGATTTGTTGTGTTTAGGTAAGGGTTATTGTTATAAGGAAATGAGGATGGTTGCTGACATAGCAATTGTCACGGTAGCACAGTGGTAAGAACGGCGGACTATAAAGCGGTTGGACACATAATATGATGCGAGTTCAAATCCTGCCGTAGACATCTCAGGTGTAACGCTTGCACAAGAAAAATAAGAAAATAAAGTAGATAGATAGAAAGATAACGAGAAAGAGTGAATTGGAGGTAAGGGATGAGAGTTGTAGAAGAGGAATTACTAAGTTACAAAATATTCACAATTTTTTAATGCATGTCCCCCAAAAATCCAAGCCCTAGCTTTTAAAATGAGTCTCCAAAAATATAAATCTCTTTTAAAGACAGTAAGAGATTACTACCTAGGTTGAAAAAAGTAACCTTGGTTGAAAAAAAAACTTAAATCAAAAGACAAAACAACATTTACTCTGTTAGGAAATTATATAAAGGTGAAAACAATGACCATGCTCAAAACAGGGTTATCTCGCCGATTTGCAACTAAAATGAACTTGAGTTTGCAAGAACTTCATAACCCGTGGAACTAGCGACCCATGCTCAAAAGAGGCATATTTCGCCGTTTTGCTGCTAAAATGAACTGGGTTCGCAAAATATTCATAACCCGTCGTATTAGCTAGCGACCCATGCTCAAAATGCGCTTATCTCGCGCGCCGCTTTACACCTAAAATGAACTTGGGTTCGCAAAATCTTCACAACTCGCCGAGTTAGCGACCCAGCGTTAAAGTAAGTATGTAGTCGCAAAAACGATGGAGTTTTTTTCAAACCACTTATCATGGTTTTGCCTTTTACTGTTGCATTAAATATAACTATACTTTTACTTCATATTTTTTAATTGTTTCATACTTCATTGTATGAAAGCTCATCTGTACTTGTGGTGCGGTTAAACTTGGAAACACAATACAAAAATTTTTTTAAACAAATAAAGTTTTCGGCCCTAACTGTAAACCTGAACATCACAGTGACTGCAGTCATGCTGGCTGTCGTGGTTTTGTAAACTTTGTCACACGTGAATTGCAGAAGTTGATGCGGCAGGAGAGCCTCTCCTTGGTGTTTCCAAAATTTTAATTCCATTTTATTTATTAGATACTGTGGTTTGGAAAGGTACGTTTGAGATGAAGTTGTTCTTAAAACTTAAGTATATAGAATTATTTGCTAAATGAAGCCAGAAAGTAAATTTTCTGAACAAAGTCCAAGTGTGTTTGCAAGTTCTGTATTGTAATTTCTCAATTTGAGCTTGAATTCTAATTTAATGTTCAGGATCGTTACCATCACAGGAAGGAGACCCCATCTGTTCAGCTACGGCATGGTCGATATCGACAGTAGAAACTTGAACAACTAAGTTTAACAATATTAAGAATTAACTTCAAAGGAAAACAATTTGGCATGTTTAAGCTCGAGATTCATCCACTAAAACAATTCTATATTTGCTAAATAGGCTATTTCTGAGTGCCTCTGTTTCAAAACGAGTCTATTTGCGATTGAAGCCTATCATATGAAACTGAGTTCTGCATTCAGTTTCATTTTCATGCAAATCCAAGCCATTTTTATAAGAAAGGTTTCGCACTTAGACTCGCTTTGAAACAGATCTAGAAGCTCAAGGAAACTCAGAAATGGCCTATTGGTTACTATAACAGAACGTTTTTATGTAAATGTTGCCTGATAGTTAAGTTTTTGTAATAGAGTTATTGAATTCATCAACTACTGGTTTTTAGGTCTACGCGGAAGTTACAGCAAGCTTAAACTCGAGGGTTTTTTCCTTCCTCGATCCAAAGCAATTGAAACTGTTACTGCAAGGAGTGCAAGAGCGATCAAAAGTCAGAGTTAAAGAAAAAAATCAAAAATTTCTTTTAAAAGGATCGTTTGTTCAAGTAAAGAATTGCAATGGTTTTCTTCAAAGGTTTCTTTGTGATAAATCAATGTCAGTAATTGTCGGTGATAATATTTCCAAATCTGACACTACTGCATCAACTAAAAAAAGTGGCAGCGACAGAGCTGGGAGTAGTGGTAAACCCTTACAAGACGCTGGTCACAACAACCAGAACGCGTCGCACTTGAAAAGCACTGATCAAAGACAACTAAACTCTGCGGAAAGTATTGATTCTTATGGCTCTCGTATGTCAGCTGGAGCCGAATTAGGAGCGATTAAAGGTCTAGAGCTGCAGACGTTTGAAATAGCCCCAATCATGATTCGGTTTGTTAGAAAAGTTTATTGCAGCAGAATAGAAATGATTGAGGAAGAGTTTTCTGTTAAATTAATCGAATCAAAGGACCGCAGCAAAATCACTATTCAACCTCAAAGTAACTGTAATGAAGACAAATATAACGATGCCTGCAACAGTTTTATCGATCTTTACCAGAATGGTGTGCAAGGACTGATTAAACATGATTTGCCAATCGATCCAGACAAAAACGTTTCGAAAGAGACTGTGAGGAAAGCCTTTCGCAATATAGTAGCACAAATGCCAATTCTCGTCGAAAGAGGTCAAGACGAAAATAGCTGGATACTGTTTGGTGACCGTGATTCTGTTTTAACAGCGACAGAAACAGTCGAGAAAGAGCTGGGTATCTACAGTGATAAAGAAAAAAGCCGTCCAAGACGATCGCAAGCAACGTCGCAAAGTCGCTCTACTGCGACTGACTCTTTAAATTTGGCTGTGGATGACAAAAAAGAGGTATTAGCACATAATTCCAAGAGCGGCATTAAACTAACTGTCTTTCAAGGAGACATCACAGAAGAACATGTTGATGCCATCGTGGTATATGCTAATCCGACATTAAACATGAAGTATGGTTTGAATGAAACGATAGTACGCAAAGGGGGCTCATCCATTCTGGATGAAACAAATAAAAAGAAACCTGTAACTCCAGGTAATGCGGTCGTGACGAAAGCTGGGCTCCTTCCGTGCAAAAACATTATCCACGCAGTTGGACCAACGGATTGGCCGGGAAAAAGCCTAAAGAAACAACAAAAAACACTTTTCACAGCCTACCTTGAGAGTTTTAAGGTAGCCACCTCATTGAAGCCAAAGATCCAGTCGATTGCAGTAGCTGCCATTGGAACCAGATCAGTCGGTGTACCTTTTGATGTTTCTGCCAGCCAGTTATTTAACGCAGTTGAAGAATTTTGGGGAAAGAAGAGTGAGGTGAAAGAAATACGAATTGTAAACATGAAAGATGAAGCGCATATTGCTTTCAAAAAGGAGTTTAAAAAGAGGTTTATGAATAACCAGTCAAATAGTTCAAAGGATGCTGGGGCAGACAAAGGGCAGCCAAACAGGGCAGATAGCGGTAACACCAACTCATCAAAAGATAAATCTTTGGGTAAGTTACCATTTGTAATGGTTATTGTTTCCTTTAGCTTAATTAGAAAAAAATAAAATTAACAATTTAAAAATTCAAAGAATGGACCATATTACCTTTTGTATTTATCTTTTTAAAAATATAATTTACTTCTAATAACATAGAGAGCAATTGAGAGTTTGGACCCTAGTTTTAGATGTAATTGCTAGGCAACTTTTGGAGTTCAAAGGAAACTTTATTCTTTGGAGCAACGTTATATTCATATTTGTTATATCGGATAAGAGCCAATAATTCAAAGTGTCATTATGACAAAAATCGCATTATTTCTATTGAAGCTACCTGTATGAGAAGAATAATGCTGTTTTTATTTTCAAAGATGCCTTTTCCTTCCAGAGGTATTCAACTTTTCGAAATGTGCAAGTTAGCCCAATGATGACGTCAAACACTCAACTAGAAATAAAACAAAGGTGTCTCAGTTATATAGACCTTTATTATAAATGGTTACCCATTTTAGTAATCTTTTGCGTTCATTTACATCATCGAGTGAAAACCAATATGGCGGACAACCCATGCCATCTGGGCATAAATTCAAGTTTGCCCTGCATCTCATGTGTGGTGACATTTCGTCAAACCCTGACCCGACACCAAATAGCCCAGAAACGCATAGTATGCAGCGTTTTGAGTGCTGATTATGTCTTCAAACATTTATGTGGAATAAACACATTTTGTGTTGTGATGGGAAATGGTTTCACATTTCATGCCAAGCTTCCAAAGACACAGAATCTATTGAAAATCTAAACAGTACTGTGGCCTAGGTTTTCCAGATATGTGATTGCCCAAACTACTCAACTATGTTTTCCTACCATTCTAGACAATAGCTCAAACAGTACATCTGATAGTCCTGGTCACTCTTTTTGGTCTCATCATCCTCGTTCCGTGGCGTCATCGTCTCCCAAGGAAATAAGTGATGTTAATAGTCACCACGTCCAATCTCGGTCACCAGAGAGTGTAAGCCAAAGACGAAACTCCAGGTTCCGTCCCCTTCGCTTGCTCAACATCAACGCTCGATCAATACGAAACAAAAAGTCTAATTTTAAGAATTTTATTTAAACAACTGTTCCTGATATAATAGTTTGTACAGAATCCTGGCAAGATGATTCCGTCACGAATTGGGAAATTTTTCTAAAGGACCTGGTAAAACACTATAACATTTTTCGTCGAGATCGGTGTCATACCTCTGGCGTTAGAGTATTTATTACGGTTTCTAGTGACCTTGGTTCCTTTCGGACAACGGAACGGGAAACAGACTGTTAGATTGTGTGAGTTGATGTGTGTATCAAAGGCTGCAAACTTCTTTCCGTATGTGGTTACTAAAACCAATACGAAGGCGACGTAGATAGCTTCATCAAATTCAGCGCCTCACATAGCCATCTACGCAATTGTAGCTCCCGTGTTTGGGTCACTCGTAACTTAAGTATCCAAATTCCTATTCAAGTTCCAGTGAAATAAATAATATACAAGTATGCAAATCATGATCAAGTTTAGTATAAGAACTTAGCCAGCAACCTGCCTCCCTACGTGAGTTCCTGTAGCTCAGTGGGTAGAGCATCTGACTTGTGACCTGCCTCCCTACGTGAGTTCCTGTAGCTCAGTGTGTATAGCATCTGACTAGTGACCTGCCTCCCTACGTGAGTTCCTGTAGCTCAGTGGGTAGAGCATCTGACTAGTGACCTGCCTCCCTACGTGAGTTCCTGTAGCTCAGTGTGTAGAGCATCTGACTAGTGACCTGCCTCCCTACGTGAGTTCCTGTAGCTCAGTGTGTAGAGCATCTGACCGGTAATCAGAAGGTCATGGGTTCGATTCCCGTCAATGACTCAGAATTTTTATTGAGCATTCAACTCGATAAACTCTTTCTTTCTAACTTTATACCGAGTTACATACTTCTATATATTATACATGAACGTGATAACTTCTGTGAAACGTATTACAACTGTATGGTCCAAAAGATTTTCAGTAGACTTTTTTTAATACGACGACCGCCATTACGGGATTTTAAACTTGAAGGTATTTATGCTATGATAAAGATGAGCACCAATCAGCGAGACTTGCAATGATTATCATTGCCTTTGTGACGAAAAAAGCCTGAAATTAAATCAACAATTATCCTGTTTCTTCCGAAGAAGTGAAGGGCACAAATTCTTGCGCAATAACGTATTGTTTTGCCCTTTTTATATTAGCTCCAAAATTGCAGTTAAACTCGGCTCTTTCTGATTTAGAATGTAAATTTTTCTTTACGATGTACTCGTTATTTTACTTCAATAATTTCTTATCTCTTTTTCTGTTAATGATATACAGGCGCTTTGGGCGGACATGATTGGCGCAGTTGGTAAGATCTCTCCTTTCCAACCACAAGGTTCCCAGTTCGATCCCGGCACTTTGCCGAGATTTGAATATTTGTGTGGCCTGCTTTCCACCTAAGCCATCTCAGCTTTCCATCCTCCCGGGGTAAGTAAATGAGTACCAGCGTTTGCTAACCCGCGATGGATTAGTGTCCCGTCCAGGACTCTCATCTGCTTAACACTACAGAAACCGGAGATAAGCGCCTGCTCCATGGGCCACTTGGCTCAAAGGACTTAGGTATTAGCTATACAATCGCTCTGGTATTCCATACGTAACTTCATTTTCTTTTACGAGATTTCATTATTTTTAACCAATTAATCAAGGAAAGTACTTACAGATATACTCATTACTGTATATTGAGAAGCAGGCTGAAATTGAGTTTATTACACAAGTATGAGTTTTTAGTGTAAAATACACAATTAATAGATTTCAAATAAAACTAGTGAGTGGGATACAAGTGACATGTTTTCTATATGTTCACGACACCGTGTAATATCTTTTCTCTTTAGAAAAGATAAACTCATATATTCGCACCGCCATGTAGTATCCTCTATTTACTGTATAGAGAAGATAAACTTTATATATTCGCACTACCGTGTAATATCTCTATTTATCGTAAAAAATAAACACTGATTCCTCAATGCTGATTGATTTTTTTTGTTTAACGAACGAACATTAAAATTTCTGTTTGCGACATTTTAAGAATAAATTTGGTGCTGCATCAGTGTTCCTAAATTTAATAAATTGAAAATTTATTAAGTTTCGGAGATAAGCCTGTTGTATTAGAAAAAATCCGCAAAAGCATTTAATTGCATTTACATAAAAAAAAGCTACAGAAAACCATTTTCCTCCATAGCTTTCTATCATTGGTGACCTTATATAAGTACATTTTGTATTATTGTTTTTTGTTTATTTATTTTTAGAAACAAATTCAAGATGGTCTTCATGCATGCCAGAACATTGTGTATCGAACTCTCCTCAGAGTGATGAAAACTGATTCCAAGGACTCGTAAGCATCTTCAGTACATTATGTTTATTTCTCTTTTTATGGTGTTTCGGCATTTATGAAAATGTTTCCCACTTAAGAAGATAAAAGATGATTGCATGATGATACGAAAATTGTAATGATAGTTAAACGTGATGATGATGATGATTGTGGTATTGATTGTGATGATCGTATAATAATGATTGCCCGTGATGTTCATGATTGTGATGGTAATTGCATTAATGATTACACGTGATGATGTTCATTGTGATGATTGTAATGATAATTGTAATAATTGCACGTGATGAGCATGATTGTACATGACGATGATTGTGATGATAATTGCAACAATAATTGTAATGTTAGCACGTGATGATGGTCATTGTGATGATTGTAATAATTATTGTAGTGATAGCACATAAAGAGGGTGATTATATCTGACGATGATTGTAATATTGATTGTAATGATTGCACGTGACGAGGATGATTGTACATGACGATGATTGTGATAATGATTGTAATAATAATTGTAACGATAGCACGTAATGAGGATGATTATACATGATGATTCTAATGATACTTGTAATGATAGCACGTGATGAGGATGATTGTACATGACGATGATTGTGATGATGATTGTAATAATAGTTGTAATGATTGCACGTGATAATGATCGTAATGAGATGATTCTGATAACCATTCTGAGGATGATGGTAGTGATGATGATGTGATGATTCCGATGATTTGCAAATAATAATTGTAATGAAGATGGTGATAATGATGAGGATTATAATTTTGGTAATGATGTTTAAGATGCTTTTGAAGGCTGTCATGATGTGATGGTGGTGGTGATAGTGGCACCTGATGATGATAGTGTTTGTGGTAATGATGGTGGTGGTGATAGTGGTACCTGTTGATGATAGTGTTCG
>JAOTRI020135743.1:0-21437 GCA_028564885.2 Zoanthus sanctaehelenae
TAAGTTTATGCATATTTTCGCAAACTCAAACGCATATAAGTATTCCTTTTTTCCCAGGGTAATTCCCATCTGGAATAGTCTGCCTAGTGTTGCTGTTTGTGCAGACTCAATAAAGTCTTTCCAAGTAAATTATATTAACCATATTAGCCATATCTAAAAATAAATTTAAATTATTGGTTATATTACTGTGTATCTTTAAATAGTTTATGCTATTTTCCTATTACTTATAGATCGTACAAAATTTCAAATTTAAAATTGTATTTGTATTATCTTAAATTTCTACTCCTAGTATCTGTATCGTTGACCTTTTAACATCCGGTACAGTGAATACTAAAAGGATTAATAAATATGTATGTATGACTTTGTATCTTCCGAGGAATGTTGCTTGACACTGCGCGCTTAAATCATTCGACAAGATAATCCTGTAATTTTTTTTACTTATTTTGGCTTTAAGAGCGTTATCTTAAAAAGCTTTTGATAAGGAATGGCCACAATGCCTTATGAAAGCCCCGGAAAACCGCTTTTTTATAAAGTTGGAAGTAAAAATAACTGAAGTTCATTTACTTCGATTAACAATAGAAGACGCTTTGGGGAAACAAACGAGCTAAAACTTAAATGCAAAAAGGATAGTTTAAAAAAGTATGTCAAGATTTGAACACGCACACCGACTGGTTGGGTTAGTATACTGTGCATAAAGCGGAACTATCTGGTATAGTGAAGCAGCTTTTGGGATTTTCATAAACTAAGTCCACATGCACGGCAACAAATTTCCGATATAGTTTTTTGAGGGTGAACTCTTAGGCATTAAGAGCATAAAGCTACATAATTAAAAATGTTACTGGGTTATCCTAATTTCTAAATGTTTGAAGAACGCAGTATTTAGCAACACTCCAGGCAAGAGAGATATATTAAAATGTTGTTCCGCATCCACAATTCTATTTTTAAAAAGCTAACTAAACACAAGTTTTGAAAAAAAAATGATTAGGAAATGAATCGATGGCTCTCTAGACTTTTCCCCTTGACTTTATTCGTTGATGTTAAAATGTATTTCGATGAAAACCTGTGCACCAAGGCTGCTTGGACGTGATTCAGGTTGAAATAAAAATATAAACTATTCATAAAGTTTGACGAGGAAATCGTGTAATAATTGCTTTAACTGGATTTACCAAATTGTAGATAAAGTCTGTTAATAAAAATCACTGAAATATAACAACCTTTGTTCAGCTTAAGCGTGATTGACATCTCCGAAGTTGACTATCAAACTTTTCCGAACATATATTAGCTTAGAAAGTTGATGCGCTTCCGCTTGCCAAGCCAATGACACGTCGAGAAACATGTGCATTGTGATTCCGATTAATATGAATTCATTAAGCCAAATGTCCAGAAAACAATAGGCATTCTGCCCTATGCATATTGGTTAAATCTACTGGAGAGTCTTCGCTGTCGTTGAGATCGCACATTACCGCTTCACCGCCTCCACCGATATCGAACTCTTCTTCCTGCACAATCACATCTGCAGCCTGATTCCCTTCATGGTTTTCATTTCCCTGATCAGCTACATATTCTGCATTCCTCTGTTCGTCATCTAAATTTCCCTCAACGTGTTGATTGTCATTATCACGGTCTTCCCTTTCAATATAATATGGGTGGCCATTGCTGTTCTCTAGTACGTTATCGTTTATTTCGTCAACTTCACTTTCATCTCTTGTAGCAGGAGACTTGACCTGAGGTCCCTTAAACGATTTGAAAAATGACGTATTTCGAGTGATAACATGCATTGGATTAGTTCTTGAGGCAGTTACCATCGTCCCTTTCTTTTCAGTCACAGTATATGGTCGAGGGTCATACACTGGCTCAAGTTTTCCTTTCTTTTCATTCCGAACTAGAACTTTGTCTCCGACTTTAATGCTTGATGTTTTGACATAACTTCTCTTGTCCGCGTACTGTTTAGCTTGCAATTTCTTCTTTGTATCCCTTGCGCCAATTTTATTGTCGTCATTCTGAAACTTCGATAACTCTAGCAATCGGACTCGATATGCCCGTGTTTGAAACAGCAGATCGGCAGGAGGTTTTCCTGTGGTGATGTGAGGTGTCGCTCGGTAATTTCGAAGAAACTTAAATAGTTCCTGTTTCCAGCACTTTCTCTCGATTGAAGATGTGCGAACTACTTTGTTAATCATCCTATTAAAGTTTTCAACTAGTCCATTAGCTCGTGGGTGTAATGGTAGTATGCCGGATACCCATAAAATTACAGTAATCACGGAATGCTTTAGAATTAAATGGGGGCCCATTGTCACTTTTTAGCTAAAATGGAATGCCACGCGATGAGAAAATGCGATCTGATTTTGGGACTGTTGCATTAGCAATTGTTGACTTAGTAAAATCAATCTCGGCAAATCTAGAGTATTCATCAATAACTACCAATACATAGTCTCCTGATGGAAGTGGCCCATAATAATCAACCGCTAAGCTTTCCCAAGGTTCATTTGGACGCTGTGTAGAGTTAATTGGTTGTTCTTGCGATGGAGTATTGACCATAGCTTGGCAAGCTATACAAGGACCCACAACAGAAGAGAGTACCTCGTCCATTTTGCGAAACCACACCCTTGATCTCAATAACTGTTTCGTTTTAACGAGTCCTTGGTGACCTTCGTGAGCTATCTTCACAACTTTCGTTTGCAATGACTTTGGTATGACAATCTTTCTACCTCGCAAAGTTACTCCTTTAGCAATAAAAAGCTCCTTGCCAAACTCTTAAAGTCCTTAAACTTTTTTGAGTCCAATGGTTGTCTGTTTTTAATAGCAGCATACAAATCATAGAGGATTGGATCCTGAGACATACTTGCACGAATTTCATGCAGCTCCAAAGATGGAGGCACATCATTTGTCACTACCCAATTGATGTGTGCCTCTAATTCAGCTGATGCTTTCAACTCCTCTTTCGAAGACAGATCTAAAGGCAAAGGATGCCGTGAAGTATAATCCGCTGGATTTAGTTTACCTGGCCTATAAGTATAGGTAATCGCAAGAGGCCGAGTAAAAATCAGGATTAACTTCACGAGTGTTTTCAATTTTTTACAAAATTGCCCGAGTCGCGGAGCGACAAGGGTAATTTGGAAAAAAATTGAAAACAAAAGTGAAATTAATCCTTAATTTTACGAGGAAGAATGCGATTACATGTTTATGACATATAGGGCAAAATTCTTCGCCCGCTTTCTTCTAAACCAATCGTCGTTGTCGTTGTCGTTGTCGGTGTCGTTGTCGTTGTCGGTGTCGTTGCCGTTGTCAAAGTCGTTGTCAAATTCGTTGTCGGTGTCGTTGTCGTTGTCGGTGTTGTTGTCGGTGTCGGTGTCGTTGTCGGTGTCGTTGTCGGTGTCGTTGTCGTTGTCGTTGTCGGTGTTGTTGTCGCAAACCAGCAACCAATCAGCACCTAGTAATTTTGCCCTCAATTAAGGAAAAAAGCCCTGCCTTTTGAGCCAATCAGCATCGAGTAATTTTGCCCTCTATGTTATAAACACCTTTAAAACAAAATCCGTGTAATTTCAAACGCATTCGCTCAACCCTAAATGGCCCTGGTCGACGTGGGTTATTGTAAAGACTGACAAGAGGTTTGTGGACAGTAAATACATCAAAATTTCGATTAAGTAAATAGATTTCAATTCTAAGGCATCCATATTGTATGGCTAGAGATTCCCGCTCGATTTGTCCATATCTCTTTCCCACATCAGTCAGGGATCTGCTATTGTATGTTACAGCCTGGGGTCTCTGCGTCATGGAATTATATTGAGCAAGCATTGCACTGATACCAACTGGTGACCCGTCGCAAACAATTTTCGTTCGCAAATTAGGCTCATAGTAATTAAGTAATGCTGTTTGCATAAGCTTTCCCTTATTGTATCAAACGATTTTTGATGTTTAGCTGTCCATCTCCAGTGGGCGTTTTTTCTGTTCAATTCACGTAACGGGGCCGCTACGGTTGCGTAGTTGTAGATCAAACTGAGCTGAATAAGTGGTCATACCAAGAAAGGACCGTATTTCTGTCTGATTAGTGGGCGGAGAAATATGTCGAAGGGCTTCTACTTTCTCTGGATCAGGACTAATTCCCTGATCGGAAAAAACAAGACGAAAAAACTTTATGGACGTCTTCCCAAACTCACATTTGCTGCGTTTTAAAGTCAAACCAGAGTCACGAAGTTGCTGAAATGTCGCACTTAAAGCTCGATAATGATCTCCTTCATCAGATCCGAAGACCAATACATCATCGTGAATGTTCTTGTCTCCTGATATTTCTTCTAACGTTTTCCTTAATTCCTCATGAGAAATCTCAGACGCTGAATTGGCTCCAAATTGAGCCGGCAATAGCGCCTCAACCCCATGTGAGTTGAAAATGTCGCAATGTTTCTACTCTCAGTTTCAGTTAGAGATTTATTATTTTTTTTACTTATGTTTCTACTTTCTTCGTCCAGTTGTAGTTGATGAAATACGTTAGCCAAGTCTAAATTTGAAAATATTTTAGCCCCATTAAGATCATGCCTTAACTCTTCCACTGTTGAAATAACATGTCTGGTTCTTTTAATTGCCCTATTTGGCTCAACCATATCAACGCACATTCTTATTTCGTTGAAATCTTTCGTGAGAGATTTTACTAGTGGTGAAATCCAATCTGTCGCAGAATCAACTTTTTCGATGACTCCTGCCTCTTCTAGGCGCGTAATTTCAGCTTCCACTTTATCTCTTAAGTGAAAAGAAACTCATTTATGTCTTTGTGTTACAGGCTTCACACTCTTATCAATTAGTAATTTAACTTTCACTCCCTTCAATTTTCCAGTACCATGGAAAAGATCATAGTTGTCATAGATAAGTTTTCCTAATTTCCTCAGTGCAAGAGGCTGCAGCTGATTGGTTTGTTACTTTGACAGGTGCTTGCACTAATTTTGGTTTCCATGAAACATTAGTTTTTGATTGCACACGGTTAACTACACGTAAAATACCAAGATTAACAGCCGATGTAAATCCCAACAAACAAACAGACGACTCTGAACTCTTTACAACATAAAAATCTACTGCATCAAATCGCTTTTTTGTTGCTATTATCAAGACTATTCGAAATAAATGTTTGTATACTCGAAATAAGTATTTGCAAATTTGAATTGAAATTTTGCAAACTCAAAATGAAGGTTTGCAAATTTTGAATGAAGATTTGCCAATTTGAAATTAAAGTTTGCAACTTTGAATTGAAGGTTTGAATTTCGACACTAAAAACGCGCCATACGTAATAGCTGTAACGTTTATTGGTTCAATAGCACTCGTGAGTTATTTTGGAGACGTCCTCGCCTAAGGGGTTATCCAAGTAGATTTTTGCTGCCTATATTTAACAGTATTAAGTACTCTGGCAGAAGGAAGTGGCTTGTTGGGCTGAAACCTAGGAGCATTAATAGAAAGATTGTAGTGTTTAAAACCACGTATAATTGCTCGCACGCCGGTATTCGTAAGATCATTAGCAAATATTTGCCAGATCTCGATGCCAAAGTTTGCTACAAAGCAACAGCAACTTTATCTAATCTTTGTAAATAATTTATTTGTTTTTGGGCCTCCGGATCAACGTTGTTCCGGAGGCCCAAACTAAATTATATTTTGTTTTTTCTATTATCGCATAACCGCAAATTTTAATCGGTTACCTTCAGTACTTTAAAGCACATTCCAACTGATTACTAAGTTTTATTTACGGATATTGTGGCTGCTACGTCATTTTCCCACCTTAGTTATTGACAGTTTTAAATAGTGTGCTTTGCTATTATATTTTTTATCTCTGATGAAGTCCAAGCGTGGACGAAACGCGTTAGATCAATAAAAATATTACAAACTGAAGGAAAAGTCTTCCTTGTGTTGCTCACTGGAACCTATTAAATTAAATTGTCTAAATAAATCCAGAAGAAGCCACATTAATGGAAGCATCAGCTCAACAGCAAGTGTCTGCAGTAGCATTGCAAGCAAAGGCTCGGCAAAAATCTCGTGAAAGACAGCAATCTGCCCGCGGCACGGTAGTGGAAGAGCGACGTGAGGCCTCCACATCTTCAGAAAATGTCGAGTCGATTAACATCGCTGCATATTCAGGTAACTTTACGTTGGACAAATGTATCACTTCGCTGTTGAAAAAGCTTGTTGATAAGCTTATTGACTCTGAGAATGCTCTATACGCACTTGATAAAAGGCTTTCTACACTGCGTAACAATCAAGCTGAAGGCCATGTTCCTGTTGGTATGAAAATTAGAACGGTACTAGCCAAAGGCAAGGATATCGATGGACTTCAGTCAAAGTTCGATCATATCCTAAAGGAAGCAGAAGCTAAACTTTTGGAAGCCACCATAGAGCAGGTACAGGAACAGCAAAATTGTGCTTTAATGGACTGCTACGCAGCCAAAGCCGAAATAGACTCCGCTATTTCAAACTGGAAAACGTCCTTCCGCTCCTTTAGCGAGGATACTAGTACAATCGGCCAAGTGTCAACCAAATTTGCTGGAATTGCCAAGACCTTTGCCAACAACTATTATTACCAATGTGCAAGTCTTCGAGCGTCGAAAGCTCTTAAAAGCAGCTTAGAAAAATCTGCTAAGGAAAAGCGACGGCAGGAAAGGATGGATACTAATTTCGTGATCAATGAGCAGAGTATAAAGGATATTGTTAAGCTCGAAATCTCAAAGTCCCTGAAAAGAGAACCCAATGTGTCCTTTGCAGCTGTTAAGAAAAATCAGGGTGGTCGTAAAAAATCCAGATCTACCTCCAGAGCCGCAAATTCTGCTCAAAACCAGCAAAATCGACCGAAAAAATCGTTTTCTTGAAATAGAAGGCACAATGTTTCACGGGACAGGCAACATAAACGAAAGCAATTGCAACGCGGCAGATCGCAGACACGTAAATTCACCGCTAACAGTCTCCCAACTAGCAAAGGGAAAGCTTCGGCAAAACAGCCAGCAAAAAACGCCCAACGAAGCGCACAAGGCACCGTAAAATAGATGCACGTGCTCCTTATCGAAAATTGCTAAAAAAATGGCAAAACGACCTATCTTCGACTTACTACCACGGAATTTCCAATTTCATAATTTTACTACTGTAAAGCTGACTGCTAAACAGGCAAAGCTATTGGGATTGGGCTTAAAATTTAGACCAACTTTAAGGCCACCGCCTATTAAGCAGATTAACGACCACTATAGGTTTATTGATGAACCCAAGGATCCAGGCTTTAATTCTAGGCTCGTGAAGACCCTGTTTTAGAGGATAACTTGTATCGCCTTAGTCGTGAAATCCATGCTAACTTCGCTGCTGCTAAACCAAAATGGAAGCGCAAACTTTCAAGGGAGGACAGAGCGGAATTAGTCCAACTCAGAGACAATGAACTTGTCAGAGTACTGAACACTGACAAAAATCTCGGTCCTGCACTCTTGACAAATGTATGGGTTCGAACTGAGACACTTAAACATTTGAATGACCCAAACTCTTATACTGTAGTCAGTAGAGAGGATTGGACTATCAAACGGCAAAATTTAATTAATCGGCGTGATAATCCTATTTCTACTTATGGTAACTTTATCAGTACCAATGTAGTTACATATTTACGTAGTTTTGACACTTAATCTTAATCAAGCTCAATTTTATATTATTCCCAACATCCACAAATCATCCATAGCTAGTAGACCTATTGCATCGTCTTTTTCGTATATTACTAGACCCATTAGTGTGTTTGTGGACGAAATGGTTAAACCAGTATCTGTATGTATGCCAACTGTCCTTAAGGACTCTGGTGAACTTATTCAGATTTTGGAGTCATTAGAATTGCCGTCAACTGAAGTTTTTCTTGTCGCAGCGGATGTTACTGCCTTGTATCCAAATATTGACATCAGAAAAGCTTTAATTGCGCTTGACCTCTTACTGCGAGAAATACACTCGCCAATACCCCACTCTTGGTTCAATATGCCAGAATTGTACTAGAAAATAATTTTCTAATTTCCGAGTTGTCCTAATATTCGCCATCAGAATTACGGACTAGCAATGAGAAGCCCCTTTGCAGTTACCATAGCAAATGCATTTATGTATTATCTTGAGAAAGAGATAATTCATGCGTACTCACGTCATTTAGCACTTTATAAGCGCTTTATTGATGACGTATTTGCTATTTGGGTTGCCCTAGGAATTCACTAGAGGAGTTTATCACGCAGCTCAACTGTCAAGACGAGCGTATAAAGCTTACGTATGACATTAGTAAGACTAGCATCTCTTTCTTAGATCTACTTATTTACAAAGAAACCAGTTCTAACACTCTGCAATTTTCTACGTTCCAAAAGCCACTTAATAAGTACTTATACATTCCATTCCAATCTTTTCACCTAGCCAGTAACAAGAAGGCATTCATCAGGGGCGAACTCATGAGATATGCTCGTAATAACTCTAACTTTTATTCGTTAAATTAAATTAAATTGTCTAAACGCAAAAGGGGACCCGTTTCTTGTAATTCTGTCAGTCGAGCTATTGGCGCCGAATATTATTTAGCCAATGTTTTTCACTAGCACTTTTGAGGTGATACTTTTATCGCAACAGTTTTTAAAACTATAAAAGATCAACTTATAACTTTTCAACAATTTGGAAAAAACTTGAGACGAGTTATTTGAAAAATTTAAAAGCAAAAGTAAACTTGAAATTTATAATAGTGTTAAGAAACTATACTTTGATACATATCACATAAAGGAATAAAAAATCGAGATTCAGAGTAGCACAGTTTCTGAATAATTATGAACCTCAACTCGAAGTCTTCCAATCGAAACTGAAAGATACAAAAGCATTCCATTTCCAAAATTAGGGAGCAAAAGTAAAATTTGTGATGCAGATGAAATTGGGGATGAATTTCACTACCTCATATATAACAGTTGTTAGAGAGAGGTTCAGATATTGTCTTAAAATTTTAGAAACAAATGAGATTGAAGGAAATACCATTAACTGTTAAGTAATTTCATATTAATATAGTCATGTTTTTCTTCTTTTATTATTGTTGTATTATTTCTAATTGTATGAATTGTGTGGCAGTTACAATGTGCCCTAGTACGAATTTTTTTCCAAAAATAAAAGTGCAATAACATACTTTTTTGCAAGATAATGTCTTGTAGTTACTTGGCAAATAGATCTTTTCAAAAATCAAAATTTATCGGTCATATCATTTCTAAATTACTTTTTTAGCTGCTATATCAGCCATAGAAGCCACCCCGGGCCTTCAGGAACTTTGAACACTACTTCAAGTTCTGGTTCAAAAAAATATGTACAAGGTATAAGAACCAACGAGCCAGTTACCCAAGTTAATTCACTTGATCTGAGTATATCTACTTTTCAATTACAAATCTTCGGGAGGAAGCTCAAAAAGAAAGGAAAACGACCTCAAACATGCACATTAAAATTTGTAAGCTTGGCAAAGCAAGATTCAGTTAAACCACCCACAAGCATGAAGGAACGGACCCAATTGTGTAGTGCTGGTTTGGGAGAGCACAGTATCCAGAACAAAACCTAGTACCTTAGCAAGGGTAAAGGAGGTCGCAAGGCACGAAGGTCCAAAGCGGACTTTCCATCAAGTTAGCGAAGAAATGGGGGGACTAATGTAGGCGAAGGCTGCGAGCGACCTACCTCGTAACCGTCAACAGGCTCTCAACCATGGGAGAGGGAAAGATAAAGCAGCCAAATGCAACAGAATCAATTCCCTCGCCATTCTCCTTGAAGAATGCAAACGGAATCAACTAGCTATCGACGAAGAGCCATTCATAAGAGAAGTACCCGGTGCTTCAGAATTTAGGTGTGTCCTCGCTTATGACTGGCAACTGGACGAAATTGCACAATTCTGTACAGAACCGAATGACTTTTTGGTGTTTACTGCTGATCCCACCTTCAACCTTGGCAGATTCAATGTAACGGTTACAACATACAGGCACCACAAGGTTGTATCTCGTCGAGAACATCATCATCCTATTATGATAGGACCACTGTTGATCAGTCAGACAAAAAGCTCTGAAGCGTACAACTATTTCTTTGCGAAATTGGCCTGTCTTAATCCCAGTATATGTACATGTGCTCGCCTTCAGAACAGACAGTGAAGAACCTCTCGTGGATGCTATGAAAACGTCTATGAGCTATGGACTGCATCTTAGATGTTTTTGTCACTTTCGCAACAACTGCAGGGACAAGCTAAAAACATCGAACGTCCCGAGCTAGTCCCACAAGAACTCCTCAATGATTTATTTGGGAATAGGCAGGACGATGTCTATGAAAAAAGTAAGTGAGAAACATGTTTTTGTTATAGGTTAGGTAGGCCAATTTCTTTGTGCTTGTTTTAATATAAAAAATACATTGGCACGTGAAACGAATAGAGAGACCGTGTGCTGCCGCCCACAGGAGGGGCTTTTATTAAAAAAGCAAGTCTTAAGAGGGGCATTTATATTATATAGGTTGACATGATTCTCAAAAAGTTGTTTTTCCAACGTTTGTTTTGTCTTTTTAAAAGGTTTATTAGACGCTACCAACGCTGAAAAGTTCATGACAAAGCTATCAGTGTTTGAGGACGTTTGGAGTACACGCGAGCAGAAATACCAGAGATCGATAGCTAAATCTTAAATTAAAACGACCATAAAGTACATTTAAAGACTTTATTTATTTTAATCTGTTAAAGCGCTTATTTTTTTCAAAAATAAGACACGTTGCAATTTTTCGTTCTTATTTCTTTCTTGTGGCAATAGCCTTTAAGGTTACTAAATAAGCGAGGGGTATGTTTGACAAAAATTGCGTTTGCTCGTCACGTTTAAACGATTTCCTTTGAAAGTGCAGTCTTTTCTTGAATCAAATAAACGTAGTTTTTTGCGTTGTTGGCAGAAACTAGAAAAAAATAATATTTTTCCAATTTCAAAGTCAATCCTGCAAAGGTACCTCTTCTCTGCCAAAGGTCAACTCTCGCGTCTGTTTGGGCAAAGAGCTGTCAAAATCACATTTTCGTAATCTTGAATAGTTATACTTCAATAGGGTGTCGGGTTATTTCGAGTTTTTGGGTGGTTCAAATTTGACAGCACTTTTCATTTAAAAGTTTAGAAAATAAGTTTTAAAATAACGTACTGAATCGGGGATAATTATGTTAGGCAAAATAAAATAAATTCCCGGTTTCTCATCAGCGACCGCATTGCAAGAAAGATGCCGCGTCCATTTTTTTTTGTTTTTTTAACAAATATTACTAAAAGAAAAATTATTAGAATTTTCAATATTGGTTTGATGAAATCTTTTCGGGTTGAGAATGATCATATGTAAATAAAGTAAATATCAATAAAGAGTTGCTGTTTTTTATTTTATAATGGTAATTTACTCTCCCATCCATGCTTGTTTTTGTAACTAGTAAATTTCCTCAAAAAAAAAAAACTTCTTGCTCCATTTTCTTTTCAAAAAAAATTCTGATGAGAAACCGGGAATTTATTTTATAAAAAAAGAAAAAAAAATCCCGATACCCTTTTGTCAAAATACCCGAATTTCTATCTGAAAGAGAAAAGCGATCAAAGATTTCGCGGGAATGGTGGTCTCTTCTTGCTGACACTTTAACGCCTCTTGGAAGATAAAATTAATCTAAATAAACAGAGCCAATAATAGACAGGTCGGGCGTTCCGCGTGGATTGCAGCCTGTCACTTACCGTACCGCACAGTCTCTTTTTAAAATTTATGTGATTCTTGTGTACTTTATTATACGCGGCTTTGTTATTTTGTATATTTTGTACATTTTTCAGAGTAGGAAAAAGAAAAAATACAGCAACATCATCCCGTGGTTCGAAAAAAGGCAGACCTTCAACTTCAACTCCTGAAGGAAATCGTCAAAAAGACTGTTCTCTCGATCTATTGCAGATGATTTATGAAATGAGGCAGTCGGATATAAAAACAGTGTTGAAATTATATTATATTTCTATTTCTCTAAAGCTCTGTTTTTTTTTGTGGTCTCAGTTGCAATAAATTAAAATCTCAATTGCAATAACTTAAAATATCAATTTTCGAAACGGAGTATTGTCATACATTCTCCTATTTTAGTTTTGGATTTGCTGCTGGAGCTCTCAGTATTTTCTACTAAATGAAACACACCAGGTCACTGCAGTTGTTGATACCAAGAGCCGCGGTCAGAACATGCCAGTTCTTTTATTTTCGAAATGAAATTCAGATATTTATTTAGTATATACATCAACGTCTTGAAACATGCAGAACTATCGTCACTTCCTGTAGTTTTATTTTCATTCACGTAATCTAAGTGTATAAATATCGCTGTATGTGATTATTCTGTAATAATAATTCAGACGAAACGTGTCTGATGATGTTTGCAAAAGTTTATTCCATATGCCGCTCACTGGTTCCTTATTTTAAAAATTTGTTTTTAATTATTTCTTGTGCATTATTTTTATCTATTCCGCATTTTCTCCGATATCTTGTGCATTATTTTTATCTAGTCCGCATTATTTATATCTAGTCCGCAATTTCTCTGTCCGCATATTCTCCGTCCGCATTTTCTTCGTCCGCGTCCGCATATCCGCCGTCTGCAAGACCGCCGTCCGTATCCTATTTTTACACACACCCCTCTTGAAAAACGCGTTGCGTAATCCAATACCGTAATGTATTAAAAACAGTAATATGATTCCGCGTAAACTGCTAATTACAGGTTTTTCAAGCCGACCACAACGGTAAATGTATTATTTATATTGTCTAAAGCAGTAAAGATATTCAAAGAAATGTTTAAGAACATTTGAGGCTGATAAAACAAAAATATTCGAGAACGATCAGCATCAATCGAAAAGTTCGAAGTTATAATAAAAAAGAGTGTATTCTTAATAATCGAAATGAGTGCAGTTCAATGTTTCGCTTCTGCCGTCGTACAATGTTTTCAGCAATTTTTATTACATTTACCCGAGGATACGATATATACTGATTACTAGCTCATGTTAAGTCTTCAATAAATTTGAAAATCTACAACATGCGTTGTACTGTAATGTTTTTTCTACCGCCGTTTGTTTGATGTGTTTTTTGTTTTTTTTCAACAACATTCAATAATGTCGGAAAAACGTTTGTATTTTATTTCCATTTTTCATCAAACTAAAAAAAAACTTACCAGATGCTTTTTTATCAGCTTTAAGAAAAAGTTTAAATTAGAAAATAACTTAAATTGTATTGTATTATATTTTGAATTGTTTTTAAAAATTGCCAAAAGCGTTTTAAAAAGAAAATATAAAACTCCATTCAGTTCTTTGTGACCTTGAATGACCTGAAGCTTTTGTCTTATCTGCAAAATGATTGGTTACTAAATCTGACGTGATGCTAATATTGTTCGCGAGCGACTAAAACCACGTGAATGTGAAAGAAGAAGGAAGATTTGACTTCTTTCTTTTCATTTATTGCGTTAGTCTTATAAACGCCGGAAAGAAACATATAACCGGCAAATAATTCACTGGCTCGTCTGTGTAACGGGCGAAAAAGTAATAAAAATTACAGCAAAAATCTCTTTGTTACACATTGGCACTCAAAATAAAACTTCAGAGAGATGTCAACGAGCTACAAAACTCTTGGGAAGAAACCAAGACCAAGCGATTGTCCTCCATTCACTTTAAAAGAACTGAAAGCTTCTATTCCGTCTCATTGCTTTGAGAGATCAACTTTCAAATCGTTCTGCTACCTCTTGGTCAATTTATCAGCCATGCTGATCTTGTGCAGTGCTTCATGCTTTATTGATCATCCAAAGCTACCGAAGATAGTTTCCAGTTTGCTATGGCCGGTGTATTGGATTATCCAAGGATGTGTCTGTACGGGACTATGGGTCCTTGCTCACGAATGTGGTCATTACGCTTTTTCAGAGAGCAAAGTGGTCTGCGACACTGTTGGTCTTGTCTTGCACACAGCATTTCTCGTCCCCTATCACTCTTGGCGGTTAAGTCATGCAAAACACCACAGAAGTACAAACGACATGGACCATGACGAGGTTTTTGTTCCTCACACCAAAGAGGAGTTGAATGAGAAAAAAGTTGAGCCCCTTAGTGTTCTAGGCACATTTGTAAACCTGGTAAAAACGTTGTTGTTAGGCTGGCCTGGATATCTTTTTCTCCATGTCTCGGGTAGGAGATATCACACACATACAGACCACTTTAACCCAAGAAGTCCTCTGTTTACAGAAAAAGATTACTTTGACATAATCTTAAGTGATCTTGCACTTTGCATTTGGATAGGTTTTCTTGTTTATTTGGGTTATGTTCAAGGATTCTTGTGGCTTGTAAAAGTTTACGTTCTTCCCTATCTTATCGTGAACTTTTGGCTTGTGCTTATTACCGATTTACAGCACACAGACGCGGCCGTGCCACATTACAGGGGAAAGAGTTGGAGCTGGATAAAGGGCGCCCTGTGTACAATTGACCGTGATTATGGCCTACTAAACCACGTTTTTCACCACATTGGGGACACTCATATCACGCATCACTTCTTCTCCTATATTCCACATTATCATGCTGTGGAAGCAACGAATCATATCAAGAACTTTTTAGGGAAATATTATTACAAAGACGAAACGCCAATATTCAAAGCTATTTGGCAGAACGAGAGATTTTGTCGATATGTGGACGACGTTGGCGAAACATTGTGGTTCAAACATGACTGAAAGACTCTACATTACTGTTAATCTGTTAATACAAAATTGAAATCACTCAGCAGTGTGAACACGATTAAGTGTCTTATCAGTCAAGTCCCGCCTCCCTCCAATGCAAGTGAACAGAACTTATCTCTAACATCAACCTCCTTTGTAGGGTTTTAATTCTTTTAAAAACGAGTATCTATAATAACTTCCCTTGCCTGCATTAAAAGCAAGCAAAATCTTTTACGAGACCTGCATCTAAAAATGCTGGCACGTTTCGCACTCAGCTCAGCTAGATGAGCCTTCAAATTCTTTAGATCCTGGCTACGCCACTGAATGTCAGGCGCTTCGTTTTGCCATGCCTTAATTATTTTGTTGTATTTTTTCTTAAATTTAAGATGCTAGAAATGAGAACAAAAATAAGAACAACTTGAGGCTGAAGACATACAAATTATAAATAGTAAGCCTTGGAAAATATTAATGGTTCTTATAAAAATAATAATATAATAATATGATTCTTATATAGCGCTATTTCTCGCAAGATCCAATAGCGCTGTACATTATAAATAAATAATACAAAAATAGTAATAATAAATAGAATAATAGAATAATTCTAGAGTTCAAAATATTTTTAGAAAGGTGTGTCTTAAGAGCAGATGTAAAAGTAGTAATATTTTTACAATTCCTAATGTCTAGTGAGAAGGCGTTCCATAAACTTGGGGCAGCGGCTGAAAATGCTCTCGCACCATAGGTCTTCAGATTGTAGCGGGGTTGGACAAGCAGGTGTTTAGTAGATGAGCATAGTGATCTTGGAGGCTTGTAGGCAGTAAGTAGGTCGGTCAGGTAGCGAGGAGCAAGTAGGTTAAGACATTTAAAAGTCATTAAGAGGATTTTGAAGCGAATGCGTGCGGTAACAGGTAGCCAGTGCAATTTTTTCAGAATGGGCATGATGTGTTCTTGCTTTCGGGTGCCTGTCAGGAGTCGAGCGGCTGAAATTTGAACGTATTGAAGTTTCTGAGGTTGATTCTGATTAAGACCGGAGAGTAGACTGTTACAATGATCAATCTTGGAGGTGATAAATGCATGAATAAGAGTCTCACAGTGACGGGAGGATATGAATTTGCTAATTTTGGCAATGTGCCTTAGATGGTAAAAGCTACATTTACATATATTTGCTATCTGTTTATCCATGGACATAACAGTGTCAAACCATACTCCATTATTTTTTGCTGACTTAGGTACGTGTATTGTCTTAGAGCCAACAAGGATTGAGTCAAGTGTAAATGGCGGGCGATGGCGGGCGTGTAATATAAGCAGCTCAGAAGTTGGTCAGAATCGTGTTTGAAACTACTATATTCCTCTAGAATGTTTGCGAATGTCGAAAAAAACAATGAAATTCTCTTTAATTCCAGGATTCTTTGGAAGCCTTGCAAATAAAAGACATCTTGTCAAGTATGCTTACATTTATTGTGACTTCAAAGAGCGTTGTGGCATTGCTGCTGTTACTGTAGTTTAGAAGTCTGGATGAAAGTATTCATGAATATCTGATTGGATTTTATCGAGCGGAAACCAATTCTAGAATTAAACACAATTTCGGCATCCTTGTGATGAACATTAACAGTTTTGCCTATTTTGTTCAGCAGCATTATGTTTGTTCAGATATCGATTTACATAAAAAAAACAAAATACTTTGTTTATTGGAAAAATAGATTTATCTCAACTCCCCAAGCTTCAAGGAGATAGCTTTTAAAACAATAGAAATATTAATATTCCAAGAAAACTTAGCATTTGTATTTTAAATTAACAGAGTTTGTACGCTGCCTGGAAAACCTGGAATTTCTTGAATTTTGGGATTTTTCATTCCATGTCTGGAATTCCGCGAAAATTGATAGATTTTTTGGGAGCGACCCTGAAAATCCTTAAATTGTACTTTCACCTTAATATTCTAACATGCCTGGAACGTTGTCTTGAGTAAAGGGTAAGAACCGTGTTGTTATGGCTGTTCAGATATCTATTAGATAAAAGATTAATCAGATCATGTTGTATATTAAGTTTCAAGTGGATTCATGTATCCCAATATTACAGACATGAAGAACAAGAAAGCAAATTTGGAAACTGCAGTTGAAAGAGCAGAAAGAGATGTTGAAAGAATGGCTGCCCCTCAGGTAATAAGAGGTAAAGTATTGAGTTGTGCTAGAACTAGCCCTTATACAGGGGTTTTTGATATAAAGGAAAACATTAGAAGGCGTTTAGACACAAAATGCTTTGAACAATGTTTTTCAGTTTTTGTTCTACTTTGCCTGCAGTTAAAGCTATTTTTGTCACAATAACTAACGGAGAGCTGCGTCGGTGTTTCTAAAGAAACAATTTAGTGATAAATATGTAAATTATACATCGTATAAAAAAGAAAACTTCTGGTGTTTCGGAAGTTAATACTTCGTGGAAGTAAGCTGCCTTTACATCCGTTTATTTTTCCAATCTCTTAGATTCTGTGGATTTTGATTGCGTTTGAAATCCATCTTTGTGTTGCAGTCAACAGTTTTTAAAACCCCAGTTATTAACTCACCTATCATAAGTTGTGTTGTTGAAATGTCATTCTAAGTTGTTTCCTCAGTTTTTATATGTAATCATCACAACTGATAGGTCAACCTAGGTACATACAACCTATTCGTTTAACTTCGAGGATATAAGGCCTGTCTCATGGTCCATTAACATTTGAGTTCTTCCGTCTACGTTCTTCATCACTCCAACTCATTATTTCTGAGTCATACCTCAAATCAGCTGCAGCTTAGTTGTTTATTGCTGTAATCTTACTGCTACAATGGAGTGAGGATTTAAATTACTCCAAATGTCACCATTCAGATTCCTTTCATCCTTGTTTTCTTCTCTCATTATCTCGTGCTTAGTCTGTTGTTAATTTTTTTTCTGAATAAAGATGCGATTAAAGGAGGAATTAAAGAGCAAGCGTTCTGAAGGGTTGAAGCAGCTGGCTCATCAAGCTGATGAAATACAAGCTGTTGAAAAAGAAATATTTTCTACAGGACAAAAGTTTGGAAGGATCCTAAATGAAAACAACAAGATTAAACAGGTATGTAAGATTAAATGTAACAAACATTTACAATTATGTATCAGAAAGAAGAAAAGTTTTAGAATGATATAAAAAAAATTAGAAAAGTTAATTGGAAGTAATCGTTCTTCAAAAAGCGTTGAAAATGTACACATTCACCATCGAGGGCCGCTGGAGAGTTTGCACTGGTGGGGTTCATTTGACAAGATAAATTTTGATATAGTTTTACAAAAGCCAAACAATGTCGGACTGAGCAGCGTTAAAATCGATTGAAAGTTACCAGGTATAACGAATTCTTGACTCTTGATTCCACTTTTGAACTTTTCCACTGTGTGTACATTATCTGTTTTAATGCGGAGCCATAGTTAGTCAGTCGTTAGCCCTGATCCACTTCACCTATTTGTGTCTATCCTTTTCTTCCTGCCCCATCAAATCCTATTATTCCAATATTTCACTTCACCTGTCTATCCACGTCTCTTTCACCTCATCGGCTCCTTTCATGCTTTACCAAGTGAAGCACTTTTTACTTCCGCGTTACTCAGCTTATCACACAATGCCACTCCTAACATCTCTCGCAGCACATTCATCGCTGTTGTTAGTAATTTTCTTTGATCTTTTTATTTAGGCTCCAACACTGGCCCTACTGTGGTTGTATATAGACCTATATATATGCTTCCGGTCTCATCGGTATCCCTTTGTCCGGTAAACTCAGCCTAACCTCCTTCCGTTTTAACCAGTTGGCATTCACCTTGATTGCACTTCCTTCTCACATCCTTCCCTAAATAAGCAACAAACGATCCCAGTTGCTTGTACAGTCCAACTCTAATCTTCAACTTCTTCCCTGTTCTTACCACTGTTAATGACTTTTATGTTTGCATGACCAGCGTGATTAGTTTCTCTCGTATTCCCGTTGTCTGTAAACACCATGCAGTACATTACTTCCGTAGGGATTCGACCATACGCCTTTTTTGACCCATGAAACAACAAAATACTGTCAGGTTATCCTCATTTCTTTTCTCTACTATTTGTCTGACAATGAAGATAACAAATATTGCACTTTTTCTAACGGATTCGCTTGTTTGATAATTGTTCCAATATTTTAAGTTCAAGCTACAGTAACTTAATTCCACGATAATTTTCGTACTCAAAAATGTTACCCTTGTTGAAGATTTAGATTATTAAGCTTTCCCTCTTGTCCTCTGGGATAACCTCTTCCTCCCATACCTCTTTCAGTATGTCTGTTAACAATAAAAATTATTGTTCTCTTACTGCTTTGATATCAACATTTATTTCGCTGATTTTTGGTGTTGATCTTCATCCCTCTTAATGCCTCCCTTCTTTTTTCTGGTCCTTCCACATTGAGTGACTCTCCTGTACATCTTTTCTCACCTTCCTTGGTCTCTGAATCCCACGGCTTCCATTCTGCGCACTTTAAGCATTCCGTTTTTACTGCCGGATTTGATCTGTCTGAAGACAACAGAACAACGTAGCTGACATTATAACTCGTCGTATTTCCAAAAAACGAGCTAAGCTAACTAAACCATATTTTTTTGGTCTGTGTTTTCCTTTTTGAATAAATTTCTACACTCGCCTTACTAAGAAGCAACTAATAGTACTGCTTATGCTTGTGTGTGCTAAAATAACTAGTATTTTACCTGTTTGTAAGCACTATATTTCTTCATTTTCTATCAGGCTAAAAAACTACTCGAAATGGAGATAACGAGCTTACAGAATCTAATGTCTGGAAACTCCTTAACAAGAGACTCTTTAGCCGAAGAACTTTCCAAATACAGAGGTATATGTTCCTTAATTACTGTGATGCAAAACGAATTTAATAACTAAAATCATATTGCTCACCAACATTTTGAGATTAACTTTTTGTATGTATATAAATCGACAGAAGCTTCTGTTTCAATTGCAAGTTCTCGAAGAGAACATCTTGGAGGAAGTCTTAGAGCAGTTAAATCTCTCTCCCCTTGCACAATGTTTCCAACCATTGCGATTTTGCTTTTGTTTAAAAATACATCATACGTCATGTAGATCTGCTTTCATGTCACGTGTTTTTAGAACCCGTGACAGCTAACATCTCAAGAATTCTCACAGTTAGCGTGAACAAGGCTCCCCGAAGGAATCGAAAGCTTATTATTGTTATTGTACTTTGTATTTTAAAGTTAATTCATATTTTAAAAAAAGTTATGTAGGTCTGTTATCATCATCTGCTTACTTACACTTTAAACAAAAGGAAGATGGTACTAAGTTCTCGAAACAACAAGTAGTATTTAATTACACAAAAAGAGGTTGAAGTGGTCTATATTAGAAAAGACCAAAAGGTGACAGGGCGCTATTTAACAATTATTCTCCAAAGGCGACGGGAATACAGGAGAATAAACTAAATTGCGATATTCACAGTGCCTGCATGAGATGACTAATTGTTTTAATATAATTGCTAAGGTGATTAGTTGAGAAAATTGAACAACAATTCAAAAAATTCAGAAACAGCAACAAACCTGGCCGATATTTTGTTAGCTGAAAGCAGCAGGTGGTTATAGCCAGAAAAAACAAAGTTCTCAACCAATCAGTGCGCACCATTTCTATAATTACCGCTAGGAATTATAGTAATAACATTTATTTTTCAAAGTAACTGTACTTTAATTGAGAGCTAATGAGGAAAAAATGAATTAAATAATTGATACAAATATTCCCAAAAGACGTCAAACCAATGATTCCATTAAAGCTTGTTTTAAAAGGATTTTTTGTGTTTGCTTTACTGAGTTAGATATGTTTGGGTGCAAAAGTTATTGATGTTCTTCTCGGCATAATTTTATGGATTTCTTGATGAAAATTACGTGTAGAATCATATGGTGTCATCAGGTCAAAATATAGTATTTCACCGAATAACACGAACAATAATTTTGTTGTTTGTTAAATATTATATTTTGACCTCGACATGTTTTGAATATGATGTTTTAGATATGATTCTACCAGTATTTTTCGTCGTTAAATGGTAAATATGGGTAACTGTTTTTTTTTCTTGAGGTATTCTTCGAGAGAGCTGGAGGGAGGACGTGTTACTGGATAAGGTGATGTCTCAGTATCACTTTAACAACAACGATAAGCAATCGGCTTAGTAACAGATTATACATTATTGTTTCACAATATCGTGATACACTCCCTTTAAACTGTACGAAGTCATTCAGAGCTATGTTTTGATTCATATGATACTTTATTAAAAACCTTGTAATTCTATGCACCCGAGCAGACTTCATTTGAATAGTTGAAAAAATTTTTTATTTATTTCACACATCTGTTTCTCTCTACAATATGAGAACGCAACATTTTCCAAAGACATTGCTAGTTACATTTACTGGGGTCATTATCACATCAATCTTTTCTTTACAACTCTAGTTCATCTATGTTTAAAAGTGATACATGGAGTAAGTTTTTAGTTCTACACAAAGGTAGAAATGTGGGTATTCTTGCTTCTATTCATTAGGAGTTGCAGTACAAAATGGCAAACTTAAGCGACAAATTGCAAGCTGGATTACCCACATAAGATTGACCATTTTTGACGCCAGATAAATATCAATAGTGCAAGCTGGATTACCCACATAAGATTGACCATTTCTGTCGCCAGATAAATACCAATAGTGCAAGCTGGATTACCCACATAAGATTGACCATTTCTGTCGCCAGATAAATATCAATTGTGCA
>JAOTRI020135744.1:0-11079 GCA_028564885.2 Zoanthus sanctaehelenae
GATAGTGTTGGTGATGATGTAGTGATTCTGATAGTGTTGGTGATGATGTAGTGATTCTGATAGTGTTGGTGATGATGGAGATAGTGATTCTGATAGTGTTGGTGATGATGGAGATTGTGATTGTGATAGTGTTGGTGATGATGGAGATTGTGATTGTGATAGTGTTGGTGATGATGGAGATTGTGATTCTGATAGTGTTGATGATGATGTAGTGATTCTGATAAAGTTGGCGATAATGGTGATGACGATAATAATCATGAAATTCATTGTTTTAAAGGTGAACTCGTGGCTCACATGGTTAGAAACAGCAGATGAGGAAGGCACAGAATCTGAACCCGAATAATGGCAAGCAAGTCTTCGTAACATGATGTGCTGTTACTTCAAACCTCAAAATCTCCCATCTTGTAACTGTTCCCGATTCGTCAGAATTCCATCATAAGAGACGAGTAACGGATTCTCAGCGTAATATGTTACTTGGTGTCACGCAAAAGCTGTTGGAAAGTCACTTGCTTTATTTCTGTCTGCAGGGAAGATATGAACTTGAAATCTATTTGTGTCGGTCAGGAAGGCATGCATCATACCGAAAGAATTATCTTGCGTGACATTTGACACTACAGAATATTGTCCTCGCTTACACTTCGACAAGCCCCGGAAACCTGTTTAAGAATAGAGAATTTAAGAATAGAGAAACAGACTTGGTTCTACTATCTGCTTATTTTTTTGCTTCTTAAATGTTTTATTTGTTTTTCTCTTTTATTTTTTTGTAACTGCAAATATTGATTAATTCCGTGTTACAAGCCAAACTTCTGACATACTAAACTGGAATATTGACCGCGATCTTGTGACATTCATAACTATCTACTAGAAATTGTTTGACATAACTTCGCTTAAAATTTAAAATGAATAAAAAAAATAATTAAGGCTTAAAAAAGTTGTTAAAATATTTTATTTAAAAACCGAACGTTTTCGACTTAAAAGTCATCTTCAGGGTTCTATTTGTTTTATGTTTTAAAAAAACATAAAACCGTGTAAAATGTTTTAAAAAGCCATCTCTAAACAAAAAACTTCAAGCTCATCTAATTTTTCTGTTCCCAATGGGAATAACTTAAGAAGTATAAAAATTTTTAAAACATTTTACGCGGCAAATAGAACCCTGAAGATGACTTTTAAGTCGAAAACGTTCGTTTTTTAAACAAAATATTTTAACAACTTTTTTTTAAGCCTTAATAATTTTTTTATTCATTTTAGAAATTGTTTGTTTATTTGGTTTTCGTTATCCCTCACAGTCCAAGCTGTATTGCAGAATTCTCCCAACATGAGCTCATACTTCTCATTGAACATGTTTGAGAGAGAATTTTACTTTTGATCTTAAGTAGTTTGCTTTGTTTGATCAGTTCTCTCTTTCTCAATAACAAATGTCGTATTTTATATGTATTATGTAGGGAGAAGTTGGGTGTTGATAACTTATCGGTTACCGAAAGGGTTGAGACAGGTTTTGTTACCTCCTTGTTAATTAATTTCGTAATTTGTTTTGAAGGTTAAGTAATATTGTTACTAACGTAAAGCAAGCTGTAATGTTGTAAAAGTCCCTATATCACTTTTTTAGTCATTAACCCTTTCACTCCCAATCAGTTATCATTACTTAATTTCTCCTTAAATAACAAATACAAAATTGGACATTTGCTAATGAGAAAATACGAATTGATCAAACATAAAAAAACTAGTGAAGACTAAAAGTGAAATTCTCTCAAAGGTGCGTAATGAAAAGTATGGGTTCAAGTTGGGAGAACTTAATAGTTGAACTGGGACTGAAAGGGTTAAATGAAAACTGTTGTCATCTATGAACTCAGAATTCGAATAACCGAACAAAACGAACCTAAGTTTACTTTTTTATCACAAGAAGTGGGCGCAGGTGACTGGTACCTGTGGCGTAGCAGTTATCAGACGTCGTTCGCTGCCATTAGTCAAGGACACATTCATGCAACATTGCGCGCAACAATTGTTTTTGGACGTTGAGACACGATGCAACAAAATCACGCAACATTTCTTGTGATGGCATGGAGTGCATACCCGTAGATTTTACAACAATCAAAACGGCTTCCAACAAAAAATCCTTTGAAGAGAAAAATTTTTTACGTACAATATTACAAGAATAGAGCGCGCTTCAATTTCAGTCTTGTAGCGTGCAATGTTGCATGCAGCAAAAGTCATCGGTGGACACACGCTGAGACAAATTTTGTTTCACGCAATGTAGCACAAAATGTTGCATCGTGTGCCAGCGTCTTATAACAAGGACCGCGATAACCTGTTACTTTCTAAAATTTTGTATCAGTAAAGGGTTCTAATTTGGCGCAGTTAGTAAGATCTGCTTTCCAACCACAGGTTCTCCAGTTCGATCCTGTGATTTGAATATTTGTGTGGCCTTCTTTCCCACCTAAGCCAACTCAGCTTTCAATCTATCCGTGGTAGGTAAATGAGTACCAGTGTCTGCTGGAAGCTAATCTGCGATGAATTAGTGTCCCGTCCAGGGGGAGTTAAAGACTCTCATCCGCTTAAGCACTACAGAACTCGGAGATAAGCGCAGTTCCCATGAGCCTCTAGGCTCGTATAAGGATTTAACTTGAGTTTAGCTTCTACTTTTCATCGAATGATAAAAAAATATGCGATATAGGGATTTTAAGTTCTTCATAACACAGTAATGATGAATGTTTACTATGAAAATGGATTTACGTAAATAGATTTCACCTCTGAAGAGAAAGACCAAAGCCCAGTAACTTAATTTAACTCTCAAACGGGTAGGACGTTGCGGATCAGTCTGCTTGCAATTCCCCAAAAGATAATTTCTTTGGCTGTTTGTTTAGTGGAAAAGAGAGACCGGTAAGATCAGGGGTAAGAAAGCAGAATGTGATGCAGATAATAAAAATATCACCATGTGTCCAACACACAAGTCACCTTTTTTGTGTTGCTAATGAGAGCCTCGAGACATCTAAAGGACAGGCAACTGAGAGAAGCAAATACGAGCATCCAAATTGAGTATGTGAACGTAAAAAAAAATAAATCTTCCGACGGTTTCGATTTTCACATGTAGAACCCCTCTCGTTCATTGATTTGCCCATTTTTTTGTATCGGATCGTTGCAAAAAGTCAACTTGGACGCTTATATTTGTGCGGATCATGTGTCGGAAACCAAAATCAGTTTGACTACAATTTTTGAATGCACAAAAGAAGATGAAAATGCGTTACTTGAGAACGACGATTTTTGAATATTGCGATCGAATACCATACTTAGGTCTTGAAAATGGTTTCAATGCGATGCGTTGGCCGTTCAAGGTTTGTGACTCAGATCAGCAGGCGAACGAATTTGTCTACATTTTCATTTCTTATGTAGTAGCTGGAACAGGATGAACAAAAACTGTCCCATATCACAACTAGATGAAACGAAATAATTATTCCTAGAGCGCGCGTTGGATATGAGTTGCCTATAATCATCTCATATTAAACAAGCGCGAATGGAATAATTGTTTAATTAAACTCTGAGTTTTCCAAACCCTTCGATACTTGAAAATAGGAAAAAACTGAATAAGTTGATAAACAAGATTTTTTGTTAGTTTCCATATAAGGCCATTCGGTATATGAGCTGATACCCGAGATTGGGTGAACCAATCAGAACGCTAGAAAACCCAATATTCGAGCTTGAAAATTTAATAACACAATTTACACGTGTTAAGCAAATTCTCTTATCTTATTGTCGTTATTGTGTATCAGTTGAGGACTAACTTTCAAAAAGAAAGCAATTTTGGTAATAAATTCGTTCAAGATCGAGCGTTGCAAATGCAGTACGAATGACGCAATAATTTGAACTGCTTCATTTCGCCATCTGAGGTAATTATATTATTTTTTGGTCCTTGAAGTTAAGTGAAATTTCATTCCGGTTCTGTTTTTTATAGCCTACGAATACTGCCGCCTTTCATCGCATTCGTAAATTACGCAAACTAGTGTACTCACCAATCATCTATCCTGACCAGATTTAGGAAGAATGACGTCATCAATATGGAATTTCTGTCCGTAAAACGCAGACGTCTCTCGCCAAACCAGAGAGCGAAGAAATGCGGCTGTTTTCCCTGGCTAGTTTTTCTATATCAGTTCAATGTTCACCGGTCTTTCATGACTTAATTCAACTTTACGTCACGAACCGGAAAAGAACGTGTTATTTACCAGCCACCCCACCTTCGCGCTCTGTCGAGCTGATTCCGGAAATGATTTAACCCAAATTGTTATTAAACAAGAGGTTCCTCTATAAAAGGGATAACTCACTCCCACCTTCACACCTTAAAATTTTCAAATCTGCTATACAAAGTAGCGGTCGAAACGGACTTCACTCAAAAATATTTTTAATTTATCAAGTGTGTTAAGAAATAATTTATAATAAATAAAAGTATTTCTATATTCTGCTGGGAAGGAAACTTATTTCTGCTTAAAATCATTCTATTATTGAAAGTCTTAAATTTTGAATTTCGCGCTCGCAAATAACAACCGATTAAGTTCAGTTAAGTTCAAATTAATGAAAAACATAATAGAAACAATCAAGTCATTGCAAAACGATGAGCCTCGCATCAGTTTATAACTAGACACCTGTAAAGGAGTTCACTTATAAAGTTTGTATGTGATCTATAATGTGTGTTTTAATTTTATCATAGTTCGAAATGAAATTTTGAAGTCCTAAATACTTTTAATCAACTTCAAGTTCACTCACAAAATTCTTCAAACGAAATTCCAATTGAGTGTTCCTAGCTGTGTATGTGCCTGCGGACTGAAACGGGCCTTGTTCTGTTGTTTTCAGTCTTGAAACATCACGGCATTGTCGCACCGCTGACCGACTCAAGTAGTCATAGTAACGCAGACTTACACGTTTGCGATACGTCGATAAATAGGAAACGCAGACCTAGACTCGGCTTACCTCGAGTAGCCCGAGTAATTAATGTGAAACACCGTGAGAGTTCTTATGTTTTATAGTGAAGTCTCTACATAAAATATTTTCAAACTATCCGGAGCCTCAGCCTGAGATTGTTCTTAATCGTTGTTATAAAAGCTGTTCTTATAAAACAAAGTATATACTGCATTTGTGAGTCAACGTTGTGTTTTTTTCTAGTCTGCCACTGGGAACAATACCCTGGGTACTCTCTCTCTCCCCAACCTCTCTCGGACCTCTGGTACGCAGGGTATGGGAACAGTGACAGACTGGGTCAAACCGGTCAAAAAGACCTAGCAAGTTAATATGCCAATTTAAATGAAACATTTTTTACGCATTTTTGTAGATTCTAATGCATTCATTTGGAACTCACAAACGGGATTTCTTGTGTTTTTCAGTATAACAGTTTTTTTTGCAGCCAAAAAGAGCGAAATTCTTGACTCTGGAGTCTGGTGACAAATTTGGTTTTGATGACGTAGACAGTGGTTCAACAGCTAAAGAATGATATCGATCCAGTTTCAGTTTTCCTTTCGTAGGCATTTTAATTACCACTTCTTTAACCTTTGATCAACACAAATTTTCTAATGCTAATGACAATATCGGAAGACTTGATGTAATATATCAAACACGAGAGACAGTGTTTCATAATATTTCCAAACACCGAGAAGAGAGTTGAAAATACGACGCGCAGCCGAGTATTTTTTAACGAAATTCGAGGTTTTTGGAAATGTGATGAAACACTGTCTCGAGTGTTTGACTTTTCTTCTCAATCGAAACTAAAACTGAGGAGTAAACTAAGATCGCATTTTCAAACCACGGTCACAGTAATGATTCTCTTATTTTAACTTGATGAATTCTTAATGAGTTTGAGAAATTTGTATTTTCGGACGTTAATACTACGTTGGAGTTGTATTAGTTTTTCCACAATTGATCGCCAAAAAACAAAACTGCGCTCATAGACGACGCTTTTTCTTTAAAGAATAACTAAGTAATTGATAACAAGGCTCAAATTAAGAACAAACTTTTTAAGCAAAAAACTCTATTCCACGGTTTAGCCAGAACTTGCACGCATGATTCACCCGAGTATCAACAAAAGAAGTAACTAGAGCAACCGTGTACGTACACTGTTTTGTTCTTGTTAGGACTCATCAGCATGGTATAGAAAACAGCTGTACACGGTTGCTCCAGTTACTTGCTTTGCTGTTACTCGGGTGAAGCTGGTTGTGCGCATACGTGCAAGTTTTGGCCAAACTCCGTGGAGTAGAGTTTGGGTGGTTTTTGCTTATAAAGTTTGTCTTAAGTTAAGAACAATTTTTGAACAATCTTAGGCTGTGCCTCCGAATATCTATGAAAAGAGAGACTTCACGAAATTGGAAAAAGACGCACAAAATTTAATAAAATAAAAAAAATTGAGAATAATGCTCCCTGTTTGAGCTGACTCCTCGCAGTTCCCTCGCCACTGAATGGTGGGAGGAGACTGGGGATCAGAACTTCCCGCCTCCTTACCCATTCTTGTCCCCAGAGCCCAACGTTTTTCTTAGCCGGCGGAACCTTCGCACGACAAAACCATATTTTGTAGTGCGATGGCTCCGCCAGCTAAGAAAAACGTTGGGTTCTTGGGACGAGAATGCTCCTTAGCCTACCCTGCTCTCCCGCTTCCAGTACCCTCATATCCCTCCTTCCACCTTTTTCCGTAATGCTCCCTCCCCCTCCAAGATATTTAGCTTTGCATCTTTTCCCACTTCTCGCCCTCTTAGAAACTCCGCTTCCTGCTAAATCCTGCCCCTTCCTCTCCTGCCTCCGGTATCCCTGCCGCCTCCGGCCGCCTGCGAGAAGGCTGTCTGTTTGAACACAAAAGGAGGCTTATGACGTCACGACCGAGTAGGAAAGTGATGATCAGTTTTAGGTACTTCGGGAAAAAAAACATCATTCCTGGGTAAAATTCGTTCGAAAACCTTATTTTAAACAAATGCTTAGTAAAAAAAAGTGAGTTTTACCCTAAATTTTTTTAAAAAAAACAAAAACTAGTCCAATCTGTGATTACTTGCACTTTTAAACACAAGAAGTCTCACGGCTTTTCAAATTTATCAAATGCGAAGCGCATCGTTTTACAACACCTTGATTGTTTCTATTAAGATTTTTCTCCAATTTGAGCTGCTAAAAATATGAAGAGAATTAAAAACTGAAAAATCATTATATATATATATTAGGAACAAACAAGAAGAGCTTGTAATTAATTGCGAGAGGGCTGGAACGTAACTTATTTAGGCTTAGTAGCCGGGCCAGTTGAAGCGCTTTTAATTATCGTGTGTAATGCAACATATGGGAAACTAAGGTTTATGGCAGTTGATTCATTGCACTTGTTGAAAACATGACTGTTGGAAGCATGACCTCGATACTCAACGAAGGCCAGTTAAAGAGATTATCAGAGCATAAGTACAGTGCACATTGCGCTACAATATTGGATCCGTTTTTTCAGATATATTGGCGATGGTTGGTCGAACAACTGCCTCTGTGGCTTGCACCAAACACTATCACATTTCTTGGGCTTGCAGTTAATATACTCACTTCTATGACTCTGATTTATTATTGTCCAAAAGCCCGGGGCGAGGTAAGTACAGGCCGAGAAAGTGTAGCTATAGGTTGACTATAGTTTTTAAATTTTTCATTTTAGGCAAACAATTTTTGAACTCGACTAACGGACGCGACAGTTCTCTGTCCACGTTTTACATTACGTCTATGGTTGTATGCCATTCATAAAAGGTGTTTTTTGTTGCATTATGCCGTAATAGCTCTTATTGTAATGATAATAGGTGGTAAACATTTCCTAAAGTTTGTTTTCGATTATTTCTACGAATCACGTAAGTTACTTATGTTACGGAAATACAAAAGAGCCAATTTTCGTTTTTCTACACTTTCTGTTTGTTTATGTAAGTTTCATTGTTTAACTTTTAAAAGTTATTGGTTGGCTAACAGTAGCAAGCATTTTAAAAGTGTCATTAACTTTGTTTGATGAAAAAACTTTCGCAAATTCCAGAACTAAACATAATTCTGTTTTATTTTTCGTTAACTATGAGTTTCGGTTTTAATCAAGGTTGTTTTCATTTTATTAATAAATAGTTTGGTTTGATTGAAACTATTAATAATTAACAATGATGAGCATAGTCAGAAAAACATAATTAATATAAATTATGGGTATTTTGCATGTTAGAAAAGATCTCTATGAGCCATAATTTTTATGAAATTTTACAATACACTTACCAGTGGGCCTACTTGCCTTTAACAAAATTACATGAAATATTTTAAACTAATTGCGATTCTGAGCTGGTGATTCCACATTATATTGCCAGCTATTTGGGAGTGGCTGTGCCACTCTGCCAATGTTAGAAATATGTTTTTCTCTCAATGCCGGCAATATAATGTGGAATCACCAGCTCAGAATCGCAATTAGTTTTGTATTGCAATTTATTCAAAATTTTTCATGCCCGTTTATTCAGACCTGGTGATTCAACTTTATATCACATCTCTCTCTGACCAAAATGTTAACTGGCGATACATACTTTAATCTAAATTTTAGCTTAAGAAAATATGAAAGGTTTCTAGCTATTTCAATAGGTTTTTTGAGAAAAATAATTATTAGTAATTTAGTTTGAAAATATCTTTTTAAGTATATACTAAGAATAATTTTTTTAGGTTTTAAATCTTCTTTAGCTAGCCAAAGGCCTACTAAAAAGGAATACACTTTTAACCACATTAGGGTGAATGGCAACCTTTTATTTGATGCACGCTCACATTAAAGTGCATATATGACATAATCAGGGTTTTCATTAGTAGCTGGGACCCGGGTACCGGAACCCGTTTGCTTTCATAAAAGTACCCGTGTACTTGAGGTGAAACCATCTAAAGAATATAGCTTTAGACCTCCAGCCTAACAAATAAGTGCCCGCCTACTCTGGATAAAGTGTCCTTGTACTTCAAAAGTTAATGAAAACCCTGCATAATATTTTTTTGATTGTTTTTTAGTAGTTTGGTATGTATGTAAAATCACTGTAGTGTCAAAAAAGTTTTATAACATTCATAAACATGTTTGTAGGCCATTAATTGAATTACAAAATTTTGTTGAAAAAGGCTCCTGGGGACTGGAGGCTAATTGATTTCCTGTGACGTAAAGTTGTTTCCCTTGCTCAACCACAAAGTATCACATGTTATTTTGGTTACACAATGCCAGTGGACATGGTTTTTTTCTCAAAGTACAAATTTCAAATGGCAAATCCTTAAAACTAAGGTAGCTAACCGTGAAAAAAAAAATAGAATCCATATATTTAACATGTTAAACTACAAGAAACAGTAAAAATTCTTTGTATTATGCACTTTAAACACTGAAGTCTCTGCCAAGGGCCTACAGTTTAACATCCTTACTTGAGGAGATGTGCCAAAGCCTAACTGCTGCTCCTTTTACTAATGGACAATTATTTTAAAACACCGAGTCCCTGTTTGGGTGTTAATACCACATTCAAGTACAATTATGTTAGGTTTTGATGTCCAGACTTGAAAAACTGGAATTTTTATTCAACCAGGAGTTAATATGGAAGTTAAAAGTCTCAACTAGTTCTTGAAAATGGGGCTGATAGCTTCTTAGTATTTATGGCATCGTAAGTGTATTACCAATCACACTCAACAGTGGCGGATCCAGAAATTCTAGAAAGGGGGGTGAAAATTCTAGAAGGTGGTGAATAATGCTGAAAATTTACCACTGAGACACTTTTGGAGAAGAAGGGTGGCAAGTTCAACGAATGTACAAGAAAATTGAAGAAAAGGGGGTGGTGAAAATCCACCTAATTCACCCCCTGTATCTGCCCCTGCTCAATGACTACAACTCTTGGAAAATAGAGACAAAATGGCAGTTGCACAATCATGATTATTACATCATTACTGAGTGAGGAAGTGGTGACCAGTTTTAGGCACTTGAAAAAAATCATCATTCGCGGGTCATATTTATAAGGGAAAATTATTATTTAGCAATTAATGAACAAGGCTGAGTAAGATATAAAGAATTAAGGGGATCAAAATATTTTCAAACACTTAAAGGAGAACATGAGCTTTATTTTCACAAATTTTACACCGTAAAACTTTCGTGAAACTGCTGGTAACTCCACTGCAGTTGAAGGATTTCTGATGTTTTTCTTCTTGAGGTATGACTAAAAATTTAAGCGATGGTGTTTCGTCAACTTTTTGGTATTCTCACTGTCTTTATCATTGAGTAACTGGGTGATATTTTCTTCGCTCAAACTTGTCTCCCAAAAATAACACAAGCTAGTCCCCAGGTTTTCTCGATTAACGGTGCCTTAACCTGGGAAAACGCTGCATTTTGACGTCATTTTCTCGTTAAAGTCAAAATTCTTCCATATTTGGTCATTAGTAACTGGTTATGGTGAATCAAACGTGTGTTTTTAGCCAATCATAATCGGGGAAATATTTTGAATGAATAATAAAGCAAATTAACCGTGCTTGTTGACGAGATTTCAAGCGCACGCGCCTTTTCCAAAAAACGCGTTGTGCGCGTGCTTAAAATCTTGTACTCGGATACACTTGTTAATTTTCTTTTTACAAAAAAGCGTTCTTTAAATAGATATGTTGATGTGCATTGAAATCAAACTATATATTAGATCATTATCAAGACCACTTTAGAGACCTTCAATATTAGCGTGAAGAAAGTATATACACGCGTTGCTTTCCGAAAAAGAGTAAACCTTGATCAAAAATGCAATGTTTAAAAAAAGGAAATTTTACAAAGTACATTGTCGACTTCCTTTAACGACCATATCTGCTATGTTTACTCTTAAGCTATAAAACATTTTCTCCCCTCGCGCTTTTCTGAATTCTTTGGCGACGGCGAGGCTACCATTGTTGCGTAAGAAGATTCACGCGCAACTGTGCAAGAACCACAGTTAGTTTTCAAGCAATAAACCTCCAAAGCAAGAAAGCATATTTCAAAAGTAGCTATGTGTTACAGTCCAAAAGGTAGGAAACCAACAACTGACTTGCCTGGAGTTAATAGGTATAACATGCTCTGTGCATTGTATCGCTTGCCATGCGAGAAGATACGGAATG
>JAOTRI020135755.1:0-11079 GCA_028564885.2 Zoanthus sanctaehelenae
AAAACCTCGGCACACGTTTGGGAAATTCTCGAGCAGATCATTGAAGCACTCGATTGCGTCTCGTGCTTCACTGATCAACTCTCGAATTCTCCCAAACGTGCGCCTCGGTTTTCATAGCGCTATGAAGGCACAGAAAAAATGTTTTATTTCTGTTTTTTTTTTCTTAAGTAAACACACTGGGTAGTTAGCTTTTGCATTGAATAAGGTATAAAAAGTTTGATTAGAGTCAGAATTTTTTTTTAGTTCTGGGGAAGCAAAAAATCCTCAGAGTAGGTGAAAAATCTCCACTGATCAAAATTCGCTGGTTCTGTTACAGAAGGTTCAGTGTTTTGAGAAAACTGAATCGTCACAATCTTGCTGGTACTTCAGTAATGCTGGCTGTGACTATATGAAATTACGGAAAAGATGATGTCATTATTGGTCTTTGTCGATTGGCTCAGAGCATTCATATAGTTCTCAATGCAAGGGTAACGATTTCATAATTATTAAGGTATTTGTTATTCTACTGCTCTAGACAACATGACGAAGTTCTTGCCGCTAGCTATGCTGGTTTTGAAATAAACTGATCTTAAGTTCAAAGATAGACACGTTATTTTGAAAAACCCATGCAAGCACTAATCTTAGATGTCAGCAAAAAATATATCGATATTACGTAGCGAATGAAACTTTGATTTGGGTTTCATTACCGTTACTAGGCGTTAGTATCCAGCTAACGGGAAGCAAGAGCTGCGTCTTGGACCTTCCCAGATTTCCTCCAGCTATATTCGAGTGACGTAACGCTCCTTTGCCTATATTATATCTAAGCCTGTTTGCTGTTTGTTATTTACAGGCTCAAAACATCTTCAAACACTGACATAACTGCCATTTTGTAGAGCAGATCATTGATCGCATTTGACCTGGGCGGCGTTTTCAAGTTCATTCATGAATCAGTTTTGGCCAATCATGAACTAAAAAGGCAGACAGTTGATTCAACTTTGAAACATTTTGTGAAAAACAAAAACGAAAAACAAGAACAGTTCAAGTTGTCTGTACATTCAGAAAATTAAAAGTTTCCGTACGGTGCGCTGAGTTAACCTTTTTTTAAGCTTGGATTCCTTAGACTTTTTCAATACAATAAACAATTGAAAGTAAACCGTGTCTTGTGCATGTAATTTGTCACTCTCAATATTAATAGGTAATCAAAAGGTACACTCGTGAAATTAGGGAATAATTTCACTTGCGTGAAATTCTAATAATTTATCAAGCCTTTAGGCTCGGGAAATTATTAGAATTTGGACAAAGCGCGCGTGAAACTATCTTCTAATTTCACTCGTTACCATTTGATTACACATACTAATTTGTAAGTACTTTAATTAATAGTTGTTGCTATTTGTATTTAATTTGCAAACTGTAAAATCATAATCAGAGACTTGTAGTTGAAAACTAAGCTTTGCATGCTATAAATTTTGTCGAATGAAAGAGGAAAATAATATGCTTGTAATAAACATCCCCGCGCATCAAAGCTATTCCAAAAGTCTGTGCGTCCCTGATCTAAGAAAGAAAGCAAAGTGCCAAAACTTTATAGAAATAAACCATACTGAGTCAAACATTGTTTGGAGAGAACGTACACACATGCGCACTATCGCTTCACCCGCTCAAAAACAAGTAGTAAGAGAAATCGTGTTGTATGCATACTGTTCGTTTGTTCTTTCACGAGGAAAAGTGCGTCCTTCCACTCTTCAGAAACTTTGATTGTCATTCTAGATCTTTTGCGTTACTTTAGCCAACTGCATGGTCTCTTTACGCCGAACAATAATACCTATTGATGCATGCAGAGCAAATTTAGTATAAAACAGACAGTTGTGATTGGATCGATTATTTGAAATCGCAGTCAGCATGTAAGCTGTTTGCTTCACATCCGGGGTTGTAGTCCATAACAACTTGTTCCCCGGCATTCCTAAAGCCGTTGGGCCGGTGTAATTAAGTTACGTAAGGCTGCCTTTCTATATAGCTTATGGCATTCTAGTCTACATGCGATCCTGCCGAGACGTGTGAGATTTTGATCATCTGACTGAATGAGATTTATACTATTGAAAATGCAGGTGTTGCGCTAAAGTCTTTGAACAGCAAGTATTTTTAAAGAAATTTTTAATTTCGAGAGCCAGTCAACTATAAAACTAAGGCACAATCCATAAACACGGAAGGAAAGATTTACTTCAAAATCAAGAAATTTTAAAACTGCTGAAAGAAAAGGTTTACTTTTTTCAGTTAGTAATAAATTTTCTTTTTCACATGAGGCGAGATACAGGCCAGGCCACGAGATATATCAGCGGTGTAGGGATAAAACTGTTTCTGGTTCACATGAGAAAACTAGACCGGTCCGAGATGTCTCGGTTAATGTTGTTAAGTAGCAGTTGTCTTGCCTCGTTCTGATAGGAACGCATGCGCATGATCCACAAAATTGTCCCTAACCGCCGAGATATCTCGAGGTGAACCGTTCACATGGACCGAGACAACTTTACTCCTAGTGCTATCCCTGCCTTCCAGACCGAGATATCTTGCACCCACGAGTTGTATGGGCTTCATGTGAACAGAATAGCTGGAACATAAAGTAAATGTAGAGAAAATTGCGCGAATGTAAGTTCTCCTGCTGGGATATTAAATGTAAACGAGGATATATTCTTAAGCTCCAGCAAATAGTGAAAGTTCTGCATCAAAGCTTTCGGCCTCTGGATGAATGCCGAAAGCTTTGATGAAGCACTTTCACTATTTGCTGGAGCTCAAGAATATATCTTCATTTACAGTAGAGAAAATTGTTTTGGCCCGAGATATCTCGCAGGACCGAGATATCCCTATCCCCCGAGATATCTCGCCTCTTGTGAACAGGCCCTTATTTAGATTATACATTTTCTTAAAAAAATACTGTTTTAATATTTTATATTCAAGTGTTGTTTGAGACAGTTATGAACGTCAGTTTAGGCTGCCTTCGGGTGTGGCTGTTATTGACTCAGTAATGATTATTTTTCGCAGAGCTTGTTGTTGTTTATGACTATTTTGTAAAAAGCATTTAAACATACACTTGCTGACTGTAATTTTGGGCTACAGCAGACTTGATGAATCCTCGATTTTACCTCGTGGGTCCATAAAATGATAAATCTGTTGTTGCCCATGGTGAAAGTCAATAAGTATGCAATAATTCCTTGCATGTTTCTGAAATCAAAGTTTTCTCAGCCTTGCCACTCCCTGAGTCAAAACTCACAACGTTAGTAAAACGAAAACCTCTAAGAAGCAGTGAGTTTGACACTCAGAGGATTACTAACAATAAACCATTGCCACGAGCGAGACTTGGACCCAAATCACCGACACGTAGTCCCAGTTCAAGTGCTCGTCTCAGTAAGCAATGAACTCAAACGTGCAATAGACTTCTTTCATAAATGTCGACCATTTTAGTATTCTTTTGTCTTCATTCAAGTTAGCCTCGTGTTCAAGCAGAAAATTCAAAAGAATATTCTAACCAAAACGAAGCTAATAAGGCTGATATGAATGAAGACAAAAGAATATTTAAATGGTCACCATTTATGAACGAGGTCTATGCAAGCACAGTTAACGTATAGGAAGTGTTAGGTTTTAGTTTTGTGCTTTTAACATTGTCTGTTTTTGAGTAATTTCTACGTGTACATCACAAGAGTTCTAGCGTATTTTAGGGTAAAAACGTGTACACAAGATAACGACATATACAAGATGTACAGTAATTGTGTCAATATTTTGTTCATTTGCAATGTCTCTAGATCTTGCAAACGAATTGTATTCATTGAAAATAATGTTTTTACAAAGTTGTAAGGCGATTTGGAATTGTATCTATTCACTTGCAATAAAACGTAACGACATAGCAATAGTGAGGTTTTATAAATAAGGATTGTTTCACACAGTTCTATCCTGGTTTTGTGTTTTCGGGTACAACGCATGGATCGAATGAATTGGAGAAGAATCGCAAAAATTAAGTTCTTTTTAATCCAGGCATCTCACTAAATTTCTTTTCGTTTAAATTAAATTCTGATTTAAAAAGCCATTTTGTTATCATTTCATGTTTTTCTTCATCCGTTGGATCATCGTCATCTTCAAGAGGAGGAATATATTCGTAGTATTCTTCACTTTCCCATGATTCCGAGGAATTTGTCGAGCTTGTTTCGATTGTCAGTGATCCTTCCCAATCAAGATTTGCCCAGATCCATGGTCTGGCATATTTGTCTCGCCTCTCGTTTTTCTCTTCAGAAGCTGCAATTTGCGTTGAGGATGTTCTTTCAAGTGATCTAAACTTTAAGAGTTCAACAACTTGATTTGTACTCTCGTGCAGTGAAGCCTCTTCAAATTTTCCATGGTTTTTAGCAATGATCCTTTTTGATTGTAAATTGTTATTCAATTCATCTGTGGGAGTGATGTTTAGCGCTTTCTTTTTACGAAATGTAAGCTTTCTCATTTTTTTTTTTGAAAACTACTGTTTGATACACCGTGTTTCGGACTATACTTGCTTATGGTTCAGCTAAAGTTTGTTGTTCTTATAAGCACTTAAAAACACATCACTATTAATTGAGGTTTGCTTTTTGGTCCAATATAAGAAATTGTTGTCATTAGCTTATCTACCGCGAATGACGCACACACAGGGAAATTTCTGTCTAGAATTTTAGTGTTCATAAGAAAAACAGATAAAAATTGGCGCATTCAAATACTAAATATAAAACTTGAAGACTAAATATAAGAAAAGGCATTTGCATACGCTTAGAAAAGACGAAATGTAAGATAAAAACGATTCCGTGTTTTTGAACTTCCATCAACTCAATTGCAATTTTTTGCCCAGTCTTTGATAAGAAAAATTATATTATTATGTACGCACGTAAACTTTGTTGTAATTTCTACAAAAGCAAATTTGAAAAGAACTATTCAGCATTCTTAGCTAAAAACACATTGTAAAAGCTAAAGTTATGTCTTTTGCTTTTTTTCTTGCTCCTGGGAAATAAAACAAAAATTGTGCATGCAGACAACGTGACGGAAAGCAGTGTGCGTAAGGCATTGCGTGTGACGTAAAGGAGAAACTAAAGTGCTTCCTTCTGTTAACTCTTCTAGTATTAAAGGAAGACGAAAAAGAAAAAAAACCGGATGATTTGCTGCACATTTCGAGCAAAATACTTTCCTTATTAAAGCACACACATTTGATATAAGTTTTATATATAATTACTTTTTTCAACAAAACCAACGACATCAAAAGCTATGTCCGGTGACATTGGTTTTATGAGATTCAATTTTGTCACAAATCATTAAATCAATAATGGTACTTAATTATGCATAATAAAATTTTCTTAATAGCTTAAATTATAATTTTACACACAATTTAGTTATTTTTTGTTCTCTCTTTATTGATCAGGTTTTGCTGTTAAACATTCCTTGCATATTTAAAAGAAAGCCACAACTGATTTTCAGACCTAGTTCTTGTATTCTGGCGCAGAATGGTTTGATAGAGATAAGCAAATAAATAACTTCTGCTTTGAAGTGTCTTCGGTTTCAAACCAATATTAGATAAATTTCTGAGCCCATGACGGGATTTATTTGTTTGATTTTCAGATCAGTGCAACAAAACAAAGTGAATTAAATTATAAACAAACTCTTCTAGATCTTATCTTATATCTTTCTATCCTTTAACCAAGTTATTACATCATACTGAATACGATCATAAAGAGCAAGTCAGAAGAAAGTTTAAAACTACTAAAATTATCCAAACAAATAACAAAAAACAATAACAGCATTAACATACAATTACCTCACAATAGAATTCCTTTCTATTTGATATATTTTTGCTTTCTAATTGAAATATGATTAACATTCCAAAACGTGTTGGTCCTGATTTTGGAAAATTCTGGCAATTAGCTATTAAAGGGTATTTCGGCATTTTCGATGCAAAACAAACAGTCAATTCCTAATGTTCCACAGGCCCCGTCCACACTACGCGGGATAAATTTGAAAACGAATATTTTACGTTGAAAACGCATGCATCAAAAGTTTTCCGTCTACACTAATCCTGAGATAAAACGGATAAAATGTTTCCCGTCCACACTAAAACGCTCGTTGGCCGCAGAAACGCTTTAAAAAAATCGTTTTCAAAAATTTCTCCGTCCACACTGCAATGTGTAACTTGCGTTTTCAAATTTTTTACTCTGGAAGCGTTTTCAAAAAGCTGCGTTTTCGGAGGGAAATATAATTGGGCTAATGTTGACGGCCGATGGCGCAACGGAATATTCAATATTCGTTTTCAAACTTTTTTATCCGTCGTAGTGTGGACGGGGCCACAGACTAATTGTGTATAAAAGGATAAATTATACACCGTGGTGTAAATGGAATTTTACGCTCACATTTCGGAGTGAATGCCACATCGACGAAGGACTCCAGCCGAAAAAATCAACGTAAAATTATTTTTCACTAGGGTGTAAAGTTTATTCTTTTTTCAAAAATGTTTCTGTAGAAAATGACCGACGCAGCATCATTTAAAGCAATAATTGATCTAAAAATTTTAAGTATCAAGGCAAACTTTTCTAAAAACAAAGATGCCACAAACGCCAAAATTTGGCTTAATATCATGGAATGTAAAACCGTTCATGCATTCAGGAAATTCTGCTACCAATGTTGTTGTGTTTGTCGAGTTTGCAATTTGTATGCACTAAACGAGAAATTTGCGTATCTCACTTTTCCAAAAAAAAAGAAACTTTTGTTGCTATATCCTGTTATGAACTTATTCTAATCCAAAGCGAAAAACGGTTTTACGTGTAAATTAACAATCAAGAGAACCCAAATATATACAGATCTCCAAGATTTTTAGTAAAATTTTGGGTGATTGATTGCGCATGCTCAGGTTCATCTTAGGATCTTGAGCTTGTTTTGCAAACGCGAAAAACGGGCTTTTGCGTACCATCCAATCTTTCGAATTTCAAGGTAGAAAATCTTTACCAACCATTAATGAATTCATAATACTTGTTAAATAGTCTTAAAAACATAATTTAAACCAGGAGTAGTCAAGGGCATAAACCGGAAGGTTTAATCAATTAACATTTTAGGTTAAAGTCGCGTTATGAACATCACCGTATATATAATACGTGTATTAAAGTTACTAAAGTTGCTTAAGTTTAAGAATGAACTTTACCTCTTTGTGAGTTCAGTTAACGTTGGTATAAGCATAAGAAAACAGAAAGAATATTCAGTTTTTGACGCCGGGTTGACGAGTAACTTTTGCTACCTCGAGCTCAAAACAAATATGTTTTTCTTCTGTCCATCGCACGTGAACAATAATACCAACTGTATAATGTTTTTTCTGAACTCGATTGAGTGAAGTAGAACTTTATTATATATATATATTGAAAAAGAACTAGAAAGACAGGAAAATATATGTTTGGCTAACACATATCATTTTTTAAAATTTTGCATCATAAAATATCTGGGATAGCAGTTTTGATTGGCCTATACAAGTGATAGCTTTAGACCGCGCTCGAAAATCACATGGACAATATGGTTGAATCAGTTCACTAAGATAAGTGCTCAGGAAATATTCTTAATCACTGACGGGAATCAACTCCACAACCTTCTGATCACCGGCACTCAACTCGCTGAGCATTTGTCAGTTTGTGTAACTTAAAATTATAAATATGAGCAAGTTATAGAAACTTTTATAGTTTCATAATGAAATAATATGGTCCTCATGTAAGCTATGTATATCATCTTTCTGACTGGGCTTTTTTGGTGTCCCTCATTTTAGAGAGAGAGACAAAACTAAGGGGGCTCACAGAAACCTACACCTGTAATAGACAGGAAAAGACAAGAATTTGTTTGATCCACTCACGTTACATTGATCAATAAAATTACATATATTATTTACAAAAGTTTGGAGACCACTACTTAGAAAATATCTATAAAAAGCTAATCCATGCTAGGAAGAGAAGAATTGATATAACTTTTGGGGTGTCAGACACAACTATTATGCTTTTAAAACAACGTGAATAAAGGTACAAACAAAAGGAAAAAACACAGATAAACACAAATTTTGAAAGAGTTTTAAGGCAAAAATATCATAACAGAATAAATTGAGACGAAGCTTACAAGTTTTAGTATTTGCTGATCATTTCAGATTGAATGTTTTTTTTAATCTTTGGAAAGTTAACATCTTTGAATTTGTTCCATATCTTTGCACCCTGGTAGTGGATGTTGAATTGTCCAAAATTAGGCCCAATTGATGGAATATAGTAACTTGACCTAGAGGCTAATATTGTATTATAACTATGTCTGGACATGACTGAATGGTAGAAGTTGTCAAATACCAATGTAAGCTGTCCTGAGCGGAACTTGAAAAGAAAAATGCTGTGTTGGCAAGTGATAAGATCCACCAGCTTCAGATTCGATACATTTCTAAGGGATTCATGAGTGATCACGGTGTTCGGCAAAAGTGACAATTCGTGTTGCTTTTTTGTAGCACGTATAGTTCGTTAAGGGTGGCTTTGTAATATTTTTGCTATTAAAGTTTTTATGGAGATATATTTACACAATATGCTTCATGAAAACTGCTTATCTTGTTTGCAAATTGTAGCGAATGCTATATGACGTCATATGACGTAACAACTATTCATTAGTTATGACTGAGAGCAACAAATTATCAGGAAATTAAAATCTGAAATACATTTCTCAGAGACACGTTTCAACACAATGATGAAAAACAATCCTACCTAGTTTATATATACGCGCCTATAGCTGTTTACATTGTTATATAAAAGACAAAAGACGGGAAAGTGCTATTCTAGTTACAAAGTAGTGTGAATAAGAGTGTGTGGATTATTTATTTAGAAGTTGTTTGGGATTCGCTTTGATAATCATCAGTTTTTCTGTTAGGCAGAGGTCGTATCGTAACTTGCGTGTTGTAGATTACACTTAAAGTGAGGCATTTACGGTCTTGCGGGCAATGTTCTTTTTTGCGGCAGTCGCATTGTTCGTCGGTGCCTGTATTGACGTCGCTTTCGGTGTTCATTAATTTTTTGTTGTGTTTGTGGATGATAGGTTTCATGTTGTCCTTGCAACTGTAACTAACTTTAACGTTGTTCTTGCTAAAGAGTTTTTGGTACTTGTGCTGTTTGGTGAAGTGTTTAGGAATGAGTTTAAGGAATGGACTGCCGATGTTGGTCTTAACATTTTTGCTGTATGGAGGGCTATACCAGATAATGTTTCTTTGCCTGTTGTGTCGAGGTGGTGCGGGTTGCTTGTCTTTGTCGTAAATTAATGATTCTGTGTAGCCGCTTCCTTTCAAGGCAGTATCGTAGATTGCTTTGGCTTTGTTAAATACACGTTCATTGCACGAGTTGTCAGATAGTCGGCGGTTGATTGATGCTGGAAGTTGCTTTATTATGGTGGGAGGGTGGTTAGATTTTGTGTTGATATACTGTGGTTCGTTGTTGGGCTTTCTGTAGGGGCAGTAGGTACTATTTGTAAGATCGAAGGTGACGTCCAGGTAGTTAACAATTTTCATGTTTGTTTGTATAGTAATATTAAGTCCATGTGTCTTGAAGCGTCTTGTGATGTCTTTTCTTATTCGTTCTGCTTGCGATCCGGAGATGTTTTTAAAGATGGCAAGTCCGTCGTCTCTGTAGAGTCCGCTATTTTGTTTCCCGTAGGTGCTGCAGAGGTCGTTTAGGATAAAGAAGCCAACTAATTCACATACTTCTGCTCCATCATAACTTCCCATTGTAACGTCGAATGTGCTGTTGTTTTTCTTGATCCAGGCGGTGTCTTTGTCGAAGAGGAGAGATTTACGTGAATGCAAGACAATGTCAATGTCACGGTCGGTTATGGTGGCAAACTGTTTGGCGAAGTTGATTGGATCTGTAAGAAGTTAAAGGGTAGAAGTTTTTGATATCAAATACGGTAAAGGTGTGTTGGTCTTTGTGCTGTATAGAGGAGAACCAGCTGATTACGGATGATGTGTTTTTCCATTGGTTGAGTCTAGTTTTCTGTCTTACTGTCGCGTTGATGTTCTCGAGGATTCCTTTGCTGATTCGGCCGATCTCGCTTTTCGCAGGGTTGATAAGTCTACATGTTGGTTTGTTCTGAAAGTTGTCTTTATGGTCTTTGATTGTGATGAACGCTTGGCGTTCAGCCATACGCTCTGTACGGTCGTAAATATTCAGATTAGTAGCAATGCTTTTAGCTTCGTCGTTAATAGCGGTGATCGAACTGGTGTTGTAATGTTTTCCTTGAGTAACTTGTCATGTGTGGCTTTGTCAACTTCATAGTAGTTGGTAGTTTTGACGGCAGGAATGAATGGTTTCGTTGAGTTATGGATTCTCTTGATGTTACGTTGTAGTTGGTCTTGAAAATCGTCTTGTACTTGTCGGAATTCAATGTTCTTGATCATGTCATATACGTCAGCTTCAAATTTGTTAAGTTCTTCGTTCTGAAGTGGGCATTTTCTTGATTTGAAACCGAAGTTATTGGGCATGTTGTTTTCATCGTTGTTGACGTTCCGGTCAGTCTTATTTTTATCTTTGTTCTGCTCGTTGAAGAAGGTTTTCCAACGCATACGCTTGATGACGTTTTCTGTTTTTTCGATAAGTTTTTTGAGGTAGGAATTTCTTGGACGGATAGGGATATTCTTCATTGAATAGTTAAACCTTGTTTGCTCCATTGTGGATAATGGCGATTGGCAAAAAGTGCTCTACTGTTATAGAACAGGAGCGAATGTAATGAAATGGTGGAGAGGCTAATGCTGTTAAAAAAGTTCTCAATACACTTAAAGAGTGTAGAGCTAACTATATATATACTATTATTATCGTACTTAACGGTATATAAACGGTACAAGATTTAATCTATCTATCGTACCTTTAAAAGCAGTTACATTACTAGCAATTTTAAAACATTTAAAAAGTAGAATTAAAATATGAGAAAACCTCCTTTGTTCTAGTGTTCTAATGTTAATTAATTTAACCCTTTCCCGTACAGGAGATTTTTCGAGTTTTTTTGTATCAAAACAATCAATTAGCTTTCTCTAATCCATATTAGGCATTGCCATGGAAACATCCC
>JAOTRI020135766.1:0-11079 GCA_028564885.2 Zoanthus sanctaehelenae
TAAATTTTATATGTAATGCGCGATAGATCATTTTTATGAATATCGCGCAGTATAAGTGATTAAATTATTATTATTATAATAAAAAATAACAAAGAATTGGATTAAATGAAAAATTGAGGATTGGATTGAATAAAAAAATTATTACATTAAAAGAATATTTTAGAGATTGAATTTTGCTACAATCGGCTTGCCATATTCAGAGACTACTGCTAATATTACCGGCTAACAAAGAGGGACCCTTACTTTGTGTAATTTTAGTTTAATTGATGAAATCAAAATGGTTAAAGAATTAATGAACTACTTATAAAGGAGCGAAGAAAAGATACAGCATGCAAGATTGATCGTAAAAAGTGTTGTTCTTGTGGCATGACAAATAATTGTACTTTACTGCAATATTTCGCTCTCTGAAGCTTTTGACGTTGGAGTGAGTTACAACAAACCTTAGCAGTCGAAATGCATAGCGGAAACGTTGTCTTTCCAAATCAGACGTATCTTCAAATAGATCACATTTTTCATGTGGACTAGCGTAGTCTGTTTATTCTGCTTAGCTATGTAATCTAATATATACTAGTTTATATATATTCTAATTACATAGTCAATCAGAGTCTGATGTATAGTTAAGTAAGATAGTCAAAGGTTGTCTGTTTGCAGTTTAGTTAGCAATAAAATCCAACATAGTCTTAACAATACTGACATGATGTCTCACAAGGTCTAGTTATATATATTCTATTTAGCTTAACCCACTGGTGTAGGTGTATTGTGTACAACTAGCTATATACAACTATGGCAACATTATCGGTAGATGGGCAGTCCTTCGGAAAAAGAGCTCATTAACTCAATGAAGGATTAATTAAAAGAAGTCAACCAATGTATTAAGTGTTTTCATTGGTCGGAGAGACGATTAAGTAAATATTGACTTTTGAACATGTATTTAGCTATAAGGTCAATAATCTTGTGTAACTTCGGAAAATAAGAGCTCATTAACTCAATGAATGATTAATTATAAGAAACAAAGGACATAAATGGAAGAAGAAATGAAGGATTAATAAGGAAAAGTCAACTAATATTTTAATTAGAAGTCACTGGCCACTGTTATAGTGTTTTCATCGGTCAGATAGACAGTTAAGTAAATATTTACTTTTAGACTACTATATGACCTGCTGTATAGAAAAAAACAAAACCGTGGGTTAAAACTTTCGCCCTGGGTTATGGTTATAATTGGCTTTTGAACAACTGATCATGAGCCTTGATGAAACATGAAGCATGATTCTAAATTTCAAACATCTATTCAGCTATAAGGTTATTAATTTTGAGTATCTTAATAGTTTATACCTTACTCATCACATAGTTTTGTTCTTTTATTTCAGTCGCAGCCAAACCATCAGTTTCGTTTGAAGATTTGTTTGTTCCTTCCTTTCAATCCACCGTAAACCTGGTTTGTAGAATAACCGGACAGCCTCGTCCTGAGGTTGAATGGCAATATAAGGGAAACAATGTTTCCTCTTCTAAGTCAACAACCAATGGAATCATAACCTCCACTCACAAAGTGTCCTACACAAATGCTGCTTCCGTTCTGTTGGATCACGTGTGTAGTCGTGTTAATATATCAGAACGTCACGTGAAATGTAGTAGTCCACCATATGTGTGTAAAGCCAGGTACACAGGAGGAATGTTTACCGGAAAGTCGGCTGTGGTGATTGTTAACCTACGTAAGTAAGGTTATAGTAAACTAGACTAAGTATTTCTGATCGCATATTTAGTCGTGTTACTATATTAACATAAAATTTCCTCTTCTGAGTCAACAACCAAATGGAATCATAACCTCCACTCACACAGTCTCGTACACAAATGGTGCCTCTGTTTTGTCTGATCACGTGTGTAGTCGTGTTGATACATCAGAACGTCACGTGAAATGTAGTAGTCCACCATATGTATGTAAAGCCAGGTACACAGGAGGAATGTTTACCGGAAAGTCGGCTGTGAAATTTGTTAACCTACGTAAGTAAGGTGACAGTAAAAAAGACTAAGTATGTGTGATTACGTGTGCAGTCGTATTAATATGTCAACATGTCTCGTGAATTGTCGTATTTTCACCCTATATGTGTAAGAGAGGAATGTTTACCGGAAAGTCTGCTGTGGTGATTGTTAACCTATGTAAGTAAGGTGATAGTAAACTACACTAAGTATGTCTGATCACGTGTGCAGTCGTGCTAATATATCAACACGTCACGTGAATTGTAGTAGTCCACCTTATGTGTGTATAAAGCCAGGTACAAGGGAGGAATGTTTACCGGAAAGTTGGCTGTGGTGATTGTTAACTTACGTAAGTATTGTGATAGTAAAATAGATTATTCTTCTTGATACTAAGCATTGTTGCAACTTTTAACAAAATACATAAAATACATTGATGTAAGTTTAGAAAGCATTGTGCAATTTTTTTCTCACAATCTATAATTAATTTTTTCTTATGTGATTGACCTCGCGCTTGTCACTGTTAATATTATTGAAATGAGTACTTTGTTTAAATACCTAATTTAAGCGAATATATCATTTAACGTCAATTGCGAAGGAAGTAGTTCCCATTTTTCCTATCAAGAGGCTAATGCTTAATCGCTCAACGGCTGAGATCTTGTCGTGAAAGTCGAATTTGCTGATTGAGGAAAACCGGAGTACCAGAAAAAAACCCATCGAAGTGTGATTGAGATAGATAAATCCCAGCCCACAAGCGGAGCAAAGGAATCGATCCCGAGTCGTAGAGGTGGGAGGCATGATCAATGACCATTATTGCAACCTGATTCCCCTATCTCAGTTAATGTTAACTTTCGTTTTATACCGATGGCCTTTTAAGTTCATGGTAGAGCAGAGTTTTGCTCTTCTTTTGTTTTTTTAGACCATTACTTTTCCAATTACCGTTATGAACTAACTTTTGTTATATTTTAAAAAAGTGACTCCCGACGCTGTGACAGATTTAGCAGTTAAATCTTGTAAAAAATCATCAACATTAAATTGGAGTAAGCCTCCAACCGGAGACTTGCCCGTTACCTCCTACAAATTGGAGTACAGTGAGGCGGTGGATGGTGCAACCACTAAAAGAACTACAACTACCGCTACTAATCACGTGATAACTGGTCTCAAACCTTACACCAACTACACAATCAGGGTTATGGGGAAAAGTGATGTTGGCGAAGGATTGTGGAGTGCACCGATTCAATTTACAACAAAGCAGTCTGGTACGTTCAAATGCTTTTAATTCAAATTATTAATTTCGTCTTATGAAATCGTATTTTGCTATCTAGAATATCTGTCTTAGGAATTTTCGGCCAACGCTCCATCACCCCATTGTTTATTTGTTACACTATGATAATTTTATTAGTATATAACGATTTGATAAAAAAAACCACAAACTCTCAGGGAATATGGAACATCCCGCGTGCTTTTTTAGCATCAGTAACCAGGTGAACCCGAGTAAAAAAGTAAATCCCGAGCCAAAGGTGAGTGGTTTACAATATTTTCTCGTGTTCTCCCAACATCCCTCTTGGTTTAATTTATAGCTTAGGTTATCACATGGGCCAAGTAAAATAGTTAATCTCTAACCATTAAAGGCCAGTGGTTTACAATATTTTTTTGTGTTCTCTCAACATTCCGCGTGGTTTATTAGCATAGATAGTCACATGGGGCCAAGTAAAATAGTTATTCCCGAGCCAAAGGCGAGTGACTTCCAAATTTTCTCGTGTTCTTCTAACTTCCCGCGTGGTTTATTAGCATCGGTAATCACGTTGGGCCGAGTAAAATTGCCCAAGTCTTGGAGCGAAGAAGATAAATTAAAAATGATTTAAGACACAAGTGAAATTTTCTAGTATTTTTGTTAGAAAACATTAAATATATAATTCTGGTTTCTTCAACTTCGGCAAGCTACTGAAACCAATTTTGCCCAAACATAATTTGCAAACCAGCAACCAATCAGCGCCACGTAGTGTTCAGTTTAATTTTCATTAGATATTATCCACTTTCCTATGTTTAAATTAGCAAACACTGAGTGTTATAACTTCATTGCAAAATCTGTATTATTAAGTTAAGGAATCTTTACTAGCAAGGAAATCGAGAAACGACTGTTTTTCCGCGCTCTTTCCTTCTTAAACGTTTTGTCTATTTGAGCCCACATTTACTTGTGCGAGCAAGGCTGGTAACCGGTAAACCAATTATAAAAGAAAATAATTGCCCTCCCTTGTAGCTAATCAGTACCGTATAATTTTGCCCTCTATGTTATAATGCCAGTAAATCCTTAGTAAATTATACTATTTAATTTTTTGCTTATTTATTTGCTTTATAATATATACAAATATATGCGGAGATAAAAATCTGAGCTCCAGATGGGAATCGATCCCATGACCTTCCGTGTTCTAGGCGGACGCTCTACCACTACCTGTACCACGGTGGTAGAGCGTCCGAATAGTATACGGAAGGTCATGGGTTCGATTCCCATCCAGAGCTCAGATTTTTTTCTGAGTTCTTTGTCTCCGCATGTGTTTATATATATTTTATTTATTACAATGATCGTCCTGTTTGTATATTTATTTGCTTTAGCCAAAAGTAAACGGGGTTAAATATACGTAATGTGTATCATTCACCCACTGACATTACAGCAAGTACCATACGTGAAATTGGTTGGGAAATTAAAATATAATTGTTATCTTTTACTCTTTAGTTGCAATCCCACCAGAGAAAGTCAAAATTGTTAGAATCGAGAAGAAAAGCGTCAAGATTGGATGGACCGAGCTTACATATTATGGCGAGAAGATCAAGGGATATAAAGTAAACATGCACTCCCAATCTTCATTGTGCCTTTCAATTACTCGCCTAGCCTGTTCCAGCCTTAATCACACTCAGTAACAATGAATACTGAATTTATAAAACATAAATAGTTAAAATCGTTCTATGAATTATTTAATTTATCTATCTATAGCCATCTTTAAACTTATTCAGTGTAGCTAAGAATATTGATGACTTTACATTACAATTCTTGGTTTTCAACGGGAGGGTTTACGATTTAGGTATAGGTTTCATAAAATTTCGGTAAGAATGATAACAGTTTTTTAATGGTTGTAATTTGCTTACATTTTCCTAGCACGTTTTCAGTAAAAGCAAGATGCAAGAGCGTATTAACACGCCGCTTATTACTAATGGCTTAATAACAATATTTAACTCACGACTGAGTGTAGGATTTTACACATTTCATCTAATGCGTGGTGGAACGGATTGATGCTGTTTCGGTTGATAAAACTTTTTCTGTAGCAAAATAGTAGCTTCTTGAAATAAGATACATTATATACGTGTTCACTTCGTGCTTTAATTCTTTTACACAGACCCCATACTGTATGGATATTACGAACCTTAAGCAACAAAAACGGCAAAGCCGTTGAGCACGTAACGTGGACAGAGCACATCATTTTTACAAAAATTGTTTCAATATTGTGCATATGGAAGAACTATTTTGTTTTCACTGTTAACTTGTGTATCAACAGGAAGCCGGATAAGCTTCATAAGAAAGCGAATACAAAAACTTCTTTTGGCTGTCCCGTCATATTTAGTTTATTCACTCCGCTAAGTTAACTCTTTTATGAACAAAGATAGTCGTTTGAAGGCAATAAGTTACCTAGAAAATCATACGCGAGTTAGAATCTCCCTTTGGACAACATACTTATCCCCTTTGCAGACCTCATAAAAATGGAAAGATGAAAAGTTTGGCTGAGCGGTTTTTTATGAAATCTTGTGGCTGAAAAAGAGAGATCTTCCAACTATCGCTGCAGATAAATCATAAAAACTACTATTTTCTTTTATTGGGCTTCAATATTTAACAAAAACTTTCCTGGACAGGTTAAGTACAGAGGTTTCAAGTCGTACTATTTGGATTTTATTGACGAAGGTATTCGTGAAACAAACTCCCGGCTTCCAACTCTTTTGGTGACCAATCTTGTTCCTGGTACACGGTACCAATTCCAGGTCGCTAGTAACGTTGGCTGTAACGAGTTGGAGTACAGCAATATAGTGGAAGCTGTAACAATGATTGACGGTAAGATGCTTAAGGCTGATCACTTTCCACGCTGCTGATTGCAAGATGTCTAACATGCACCAATTCAATATTCACTATGCACAATAATTCCTTATATGCAGCGGCTACTAATAGAGTTAATCTAAATGCTTAATATTCTTTGTGAAAAGTTGACGCTTGCTTCAAGTTTTGATGACATTATTTTCCTAGTTCGACTACCATCTATCTTATTACATGCTTATTATAAGATTTTGTCTCTCAGTTTAACAAACCAACTCTCTCCCCCAAAAAACAGAAACTTGCTTTACTGAAGTGAAGTACTTGTAAAAGTGTAGTGCAAGTTTAGGCTCGGGTGTATGTATAACAAATTCCCTGTTTCAAAACTGACTAAGTTACTTAACTATTCAAGGTTGTCGTCATGACTTACGGTTTTGAAAATTATTTTTCTAAATGTCCTATGCACTTTCTCTCGAACACTATAAAACCACTAATGTTAACCTGATGAAAACGTTACTTTCTGGTTGATTTAAAACGAAGTTACTTTATAAGATATATCTAAAAGTACAACAGTTTTTATAACAAGGAAAGCTCTAACCAATTTGAAAGCTTTTCAGTTCAAGTTATTAAGTAGAAGGATTCCAACCAATAATTTTTAACACATTCATTATAAAAGTCATGCTTAATACTATCTGCATATTCTAAATTTAGATAATAATACATTATTTTGTAATATTACTTAAACATTTTGGAATGATTGGAAAAATGGTTTCAGGTTTATGATTAACATTTCTTACCATATACAAACGGAGCAGATAAGCTATAGATATGCTGTGAATTGACCACCGAACAATACTAGAAACTATCTCTCTTGGTTTTTGAGTGCCAGCAACAAGATATCAACTATTGCATATTTAAAAGCAAGAAAACGAGAAAAAAACAGTTATAGTTGTCTTTAAACCAACAAATTTTAAAGTTGTTGAAAGATGTTATTATCTTTCTTTACGCGGAAAGAGCACTCGGCAAGTTGAAAGCCTTGCAAACTACAGTGAATTGAAAAATACACAATTATTAAAAAGAAAAATAAGAAAAATTAATAAAATCAAACTAGTGGTCTATTATCATGCTGCGTTCTGATTGGCTGAGCTACTACTAGCCTATTTGTTCTAGCCCATTAGTAGCGAAAAGCGCCGGCTTTGAAAACCAAGACGATAGTTTTAACTAACGAAAGATGTTTTGTCTCGATATTTTTTGACCAACTAGTTGCAATTGGATTTTACTAAAAAAAATATTCCTCTCGCTCTTATGGTCTCTGGGCTCGAGGAATAATTGTTAAATATTCGAAATGAAAGTTCTTTCTGTAAGTATAAATATGTAATCGTTTGACTTGTATATGTTAATTTTTGTTATAAATTAGCTACTAAAGACGCTAATTAAAAAAGAACTTCTATGGTTTAAAACAGTGTAAGTGCTTTGTTGTGGTTTTTTGCCACAAAAATTCATTTGCTTTAACGTTTTATTGACACTGTTTTAGATCCTATCGCACCGACAGTGCCCAATATTGTGAAAGAAACAATTGCAGATACTACTTTTAACGTTACGATTTGGCCTGTTCAACCAAGAAATGGACCAATTAGGTAATTAATATGATTATATTATCTAACAGAAAATATTGTTGGGCAACATAAAATTAAAGTAATTTATTAATCTACTTTTTAAGCTAAACAAGCTTTATTACTTAATGAGGAGCTTCTCACCAGCTATCCGATATATAATGCTAATCATTGTCCGCATTTTAATCTTTTAAAAGCGTACAAAATATACCACTTAAAATGCCAAAGCTATATAATTGTTCTGAAAAGAGAGTCAACCGTTTCACACATATTTTGGCCATTCTGTTGCAAAATAAAATACCTTCTGTTTTTGTTACGGTTTGATAAATTGATGTTTCTGGTAAAAAAAATACTTTGGTGTTTTTATGTTCCATACGTGATGTATACAACTCGAATGGACAATGGTCTCTTTTGTTTAATTAGAAGTTAGGTAGTCGCAAAATACTGAGGTTTTACCAAGGGGATATGTTTAAGCAACGGCCACTTTCTAAAACTGTACTAATTATAAGTGGCCTTGACAAAGGCAACGCAGTTGATGGAAAAATAATGAGTTAGTCTGAAACCTTTTCCATATAAACCTCGATATACCTTCACACATACCTTTAGTACAAATGTCTACTTTAATGGCTTACAGAATAGTTGTTGTTTTACCTCAAAATTCAAGAACAGGCTGGTCTTAGTTGTAGAACTTTCTAGAACATTCTGGTTCAAAACACATCAATCATTTTAATACCCTTGTTTTGCAGATCTCCTGAAATGTGATTTTGAGACTGTAGAAAAATATAGTGTACCTTTGGGACCACACACCAGGCGTGAATGTTCCCTATTTTTACAGTTCTAGCGATCAAGAATTAAAGAAATTTCGACTATCGTGTCCTTTAGAACACCAGCTTTTTCTTGATTCAAAGTATAATTCTTTTTCATATATTCTTTTTGGAGTTTAGTTTTGCTCGAAAGAGATTTATTTCTCCTACTTTGTGCATTTAGAGCTATTTTAAGTATAAAACGATTATGTTCCTTAGGAAAGGTATAAAACCTTGCTGTACAATATAGCGAGGGGATAGAACTAAAAGAGACCTGTAGTGGGTGTACGAAGCAAATAAATGATCCTGGTAACCTCGAACTCAGTCTGCCGTGTGAGTGTGTCTCTACCTTGGAAAATGGTCTCTCCAAAATATTCAAAGGGTGATATAACAATATATTTGAAACATTTTACATGCTTCATGTAAAATGGCAATTAAAATTACAATTAACAAAGTCTTGAACTAATGTTGGAAGTTGTAGTTGGCTCTTTACACTCTTCACAAAACGAAATATTTAAAATTAATTGAATTTTTTGCCTCTGGTTAATTTTGCTGAGCTAAATTTGTTGTTGTTGGTTACTTTACTTCAGGTTGTTTTTCTCAACCTAGGTTATTATTTACTGTCTTTAAAAGGGATTTATATTTTTTTGGAATCTTTTTTGGGGGCATAAAAGATTGTAAATAATTTATTATTCTTCTTCCTCATCTCCCATCCCTTATCTTCCAGCTCCCTTTTTCTTGCTATCTTTCTATTTAACTACTTAATTTTCTGTTTTCATACCTATAAAATTCGAACCCTCACTGTTGTGTCTCCAACCGCTCTATAGTCCGCCTTCAGCTGTCCTTATCACTGAGCTGCTGTGATAATTACGATGTCAGATACCATTTTCGTTGTGTTATAACCATAACAGGCTAGGTTTCACACGGTAATGAAAAGTCATGAAATTTGAAAATGTATTTTCCATGCCAGAAAAAGTAATGGAATTTGGGAAAAATGGCAAAAGTTATGGAATTTTTTTTTTCTTAAGCTATGGTTTTTAACTAATAAAATACTAATATATTTGAGCGAAACTGTGCTAAGATGACATGATGAATTAGTATTACATCAACTAATTTAGTGTTTTGCAAAAAATTACATTGTCTGTCAGTGTCCAGAACATGTAATTTGCATTTGAAGTTGAATTAAAATGCAAGAAGCCCGAGTTTTTTTTTTTGGAGTGGATTCTTTGATTTCTTGATATTTCTGAGTCATGGAAATGGCATTTAGTCATGAAAAAGTCATCGAAAAGTAATTGAATTTCACTTCTCATTTTTAGTGTGAACCCTGCATAACCATAACCCTAACCCTTGTCCTAACCCTAAGCCGGCTCTCAGAAGATAGAACATATAAAAATAACTTAGATCGAAAAAAAACCCAGGTTGAATCGAAATCAAACCTGAGTTATTTTAAAAATAACTGACATCATAAACCCACGTGGTATTTATGTTTGAAAATATTTATTTATATCAAGTACATAAAAATAAATACCTGCAACTAATACGCCTGGGATTTATTTTCTTTATATTTATCGATATTCCGCATTATCGTGCAATGCTGTGCATATGATGCTTTTTTTAGTGTTACTCAAAGCAGTGCATTTTTGATAGATTGATTAATTAGAAGAAATGTATGCTTTGTTTAAGAAAAATAACTATTATGGTCGGAAAAACGCCTTAAACATTGGGTATTTCAAATTATTCATTATATATACTATGGCAAAAATAACTTCGGTGATGCATTATCAATACCATTGATGTTCTCAATCGTTTCCGAATAGTTTTTATCAGATAATCGTACTTCAAGTCACGAAAGAAAAAGAAACTCTACCAGAAGACTTCAACCCAAAACTGAAAGGATATCTACAGTCAAAAGGAGCCGGGACACCATTTTATATCACAGCTGAAATACCAGCTGCTAGTGTAACAAATAAGACGGAGATATCAGTTGGGAATGGCGAAATTCAAGGAGAATACGTTAACGCCAAGTTAGAAGAGGGGAAGCGTTACAAACTGTTTTTGAGAGCTGTGACAAGAATTGATGGGGTAAGTTTTGTTTTGAATTATAGTTAGAAGAAGAAATGGGGGAAATTTTATTAATTTAAAGAACAATAAATTATTATTATAAATTAATTTTCTTTGCTTCCCAGTTTTTAGACCACTTTCATAACTGGCAACAATTTTAGTATTCCTTTGTCTTTATTCAAATTAGCCTCACTAGCCTCGTGTTCAAGGAGAAAATTCAAAAAAATATCGTACCCCAAACAAGGCTAGAAATGTTAATATGAATGAAGGCGAAAGGATAATTAAATCGTCGCCATTTATGAACGAGGTCTATTGTAATTGAAAAATTTCATTTGGTTTTGGATCAGTTTGGTTTCTGGAAAGTAAAAATACTGCATGGAAATAGTTTAAAAAAAGCTGTTAAACAAAATTATAAAATATTTAAAATAGTACAGTGGTTTCTATTGGCCGAGAAGTGTGTTTTCATAGGCCAAGTATAGAAATGATGTATTAGCTAGTCCTCGTAAGGAGATTTTGTAAAATGATCATGAAATAAACACAAATAACAATGCGGTTG
>JAOTRI020135777.1:0-11078 GCA_028564885.2 Zoanthus sanctaehelenae
AATGGTAAGTATGCTCTACTCATCATGTCTGCTAAATGCATAGTTGATCCTGGAGTGTATCTAATCTCTGTGTCATAAGCCATGCACCTAAGCAACATGCCTTGCAAGCGTCTCGGGGCCCGGTCGAGGGGCTTCTTGATAATAGACTCGAGTGGTTTATGATCACTGTTAATTATCACATGTCGACCAAATGTAAATTGATGCCATTTCTCAAGAGAGAATACAACAGCTAGCATTTCTTTTTCAATCGTCGCGTAGCGAGTCTCTGCATCAGTCAGTGCTCTACTAGCATAGGCCACAGGCTTTCCTTCCTGTATCAATGCGGCGCCGATACCTTTACCACTTGCGTCGCACTGTATGATCAGCTCCTTGTCTGGCTTGTAGTATGCTAATACCGGGGCTTGTGTGACTAGACATTTCACCTCTCGAAAGGCCCTGTCATGCTCTTCCGACCAGTGCCAGTCCACATTACATTGTGTAAGGCGTCGGATAGGCTCCATAATTTGTGAAAGTTTGGGCAGAAATTTTGCCAAGTAGTTTACCGCTCCACTGAACCGTTGGACATCTTCCTTGTTCCTGGGAGGCTCAAGGTTAAGTATGGCACTGACCTTGTTGGGATCTGGCTTCAGGCCCTGTGAAGTGAGACGGTGTCCCATGAAATCGAGTTCTGTTAGTCTCAGTGCTAGTTTTGCTTTGTTTAGCCGGATAGACTTCTCCCTGCATCTCTCTAGCAGCTGTGTCAGGTTTTTGTTATGATCTCGAATAGCTTCCTCATGCGTGTCTCCTGCACCATAAATAAGAATATCATCAGCAATGCAAGCTATGCCTGTTAGTCCTACCAGGGCTTGGATTAGTCGCTTTTGAAATATTTCAGAACTGGCTGAAAGCCCGAAGGGTAATCGTGTCCATCGGTATCGCCCAAATGGTGTAGTAAACGTGGTAAGCTCACTGGACTGTTGGTCTAACACACAGTGCCAGTATCCATGACTGAGGTCAACTTTACTGAAAACTTTGGCCTTTGCAAGGTCTGGGAGGATATCCTCCAACACCGGAAGTTGGTAGTGTTCTCGCTTTAAAGCAGGATTTAGTGATCGTGGGTCAATGCATATACGTAGTCGACCATCTTTTTTGGTTCCTATGGCCATTTGGTTAACCCAGTCAGTTGGTCCATCGACAGGGGCAAGTACCCCCAAATCAACCAGTCTGTCTAGCTCTTTTCTCACTGGTTCCTTTAACTCCACTGGGATTCTCTTGGGCGCACGGATGACTGGTGTGGCTTCAGGTTTAACTGTCAGGTGTACAGTTCCTGGTAGAATACCAAGCTCCTCATTAAACACATCGTCGAAGCAACCTGGAATGTATGATGGGATCTGATTTACAGCCTCAACACTCTCGAATTTATCATAGTTGACAGTGATCAGCTTCATCTTCTCTGCAGCCTTGCGACTTAACAATGGTGTTAGTTCATCTTTGACAACAACAAATTTCACAAGATATTTCCCTGATGATACTGGGTTACTCACAACCAGTTTACATGTTCCCAGTGCTTTCATGGTCTGCTTGTTCCACATTTGAAGAGTTATGTTTGCTGGTTGAAGTGGTTTATCGCCAATTTTACTAAGGCAGATAAGATTTACAGTTGCCCCGCAATCAATTTGTAGCTTTATGGGTTTTGAGTCAACAGTCATTTCACAGTAGATCGGCTTGTTCCTATGCGTTTTAACACCATTTATGTGAGCAATAACGGGGTTGATAGTTGCAATATCCGAGTCAGAAGAATCGGAATCATACTCAACAGTATGGATTTGTTTTCCTTTAGGGCACAATTCAGAACCCTTCCAATGATTTCGACGGCCACACACGTTACATTTCTGGCCAAAAGCAGGACACAATTCCTTTTTCAAAACGTGGTACTTCGTGCAGAATTTACATTTGATTTCCGAGGTTTTACTTCCAGAATTTTTATCGCGCTTCCCGGTGCCTTTGCGTTGTTTAGCAGACTCTTTTGCACCCTTAAAAACGCCCATAACTTCTTCACTCTTGCCGGCCATTGCACCCAGATGAGTTATGGCATTCTCAGCACTCTTGCAAATATCAATACATTTCTTAAGATCTAGGGATCGCTCTTGCAACAATCGTTTTCGTGCACCGTCGTCTCGTATGCCCAGCACAATGCGGTCACGCAACAATGAATCACTTAAACACTCACAGAAATTACAAGTTTTACGCATGTTTCTCAGTTCTGTTAAATAGGTGTCAAAATTTTCGCCAGTTGCTTGTTGTCTTTGATTGAACTTGAATCGTTCATATGTCTCGTTAATGTCTCCAGTAAAGTATTGATCAAATTTAGAAATAATTGAGCTCACCTTGTCTGGATTTTCACTCGGCGCGAAATCAAATGCATTATAAATTTCCAGTGCACTCTCACCTATTGTACACAAAAAAAGGGCTTTCTGATACTGTTCCTCTTGACTGTCGAGTCTAGTTACTACAGAATAATTCTGCCACAATTGTTTCCACAGTTTCCAAGACTTTGCAGTACACTCCGAAAGATTAATTGGTTTGGGCGGCTTGATGTGCGGGATTCTAAGTGTCGAGTGATTTGAACACGCTGCAGCAGCTTCAGACGAACTTGTTGCCTCTTTAGAACTCATGGCACACAAAATTATTAAGTTGCTATCGACACACAACTCAAATGTCCAAAATTACACGTTTTACCGCTGCCACCATGTAAAGATAGCGGTAATTATCACTAAAAAAGACTAGCATAAACAATAAATATACTTCGCAACAAAGGACAACATACGGGAAAACTCTTTCTTGTAGCTACGTGGTGTAGTACATATTGTTACAGCCGGCATCTTTTGTTTTGTATAATGTGCCAATGGAGAAGCATTTATTTCAAAAATCGACATATATGTTTATTTCACAAGTTGTTAGACAGAAAACAAATGTTTCAATCAACAAATTTACATTGTATGCGACAGCTGGTCTGATTAAGCTTAAATATTAAATAGTTTGCTATTTAACGATCTGGAAGAAGAAAATATTAGTTTCCTGTGGCCTTATTTGAAAAAAACCTCATATATATAATGGGAAATAAAGTTACAGCTTTTACAGAGGAACACTTGGAAAATTATCAAGTTCTGTACAACTTTTTAAAATAGTTTTATAATTATAAACAGTTGATCAAGGCTTCCGAACTATTAGTTTTGAAGAACTTCATTTGTTTGTAGCTTAAAAATTCTCGTCAATAACAAAATATTATTTTTTCCGAATAGGATTGTACGTTCTTTAACAGAAATGACATCTTGAGGTAGGCCGAATTTTATGAAATTTAAAATACTATATATGCGCAAGATTATACCCCATTTGGGACAGGAGCGTTTTTAAACTGAACTGCATGTATCAGTTAAGAATATAGACTAATAGAGTATTAAGACATGAATGCCTTCAGAGGATAGGGTTTAATCTTATAATCCACTACTTGTAGTTAACATTTTTTTCCTATCGTGTCTAAACTCATACAAAAATATTGTTTGATTCTATGAAAATAATTACGTGAAAGGTGGAAAATAAGTTTTTCAAATCTTGAAACCTTGCACAAAGCGCGCTTGTTTTCTCTCTTAAAAAACGATTTATAAATTATATATTGGGAAGTATACTAGTGTTCAACTATAGAAAAAGTATTTTTGTGTTCCATGTTGTTTTGAAAGATAACTCGTAATTATAACCCTTGGTGAAAACAACGAACTAAATAGATTGTTGGGAAAAATTAATGAACGCGCGCACGCTCATGATCAGTTACAAAGAAAATAGAATATATACTGTCGTGAGTAATACTAATTACCAATACTAAACCATGTACAAAGATGACGCGTCGATCTCTCTTCGTCCCACATTTTTAACTTTAAGAGTTTTTATAAACAATGTTAATTACATCCTTTTAAGTCCTGACTCTGTAACACCTCTCGTAAACAAGACGTAAATACAGTAAACAGTCTTGGCAGTCAGCTTTCGCACAGGGAAAGGGTGTCTGCAAAACGAAGACCTGAGACCCAAAAACGAAGACCTGTTAGTTAGAACTGTTCTGTCGAACCAGAAACAGTTAAACCATCTCAAAGCTGTTGACCCTGCCTAATCTACAAAAAGAACACCCTATTAATTTTGCGTTATTTGAAGTCTGACCAACATTTTTGAACCGGTTTTACAATCTCCGGATCGAAAGGAAAGTAAAGAGAGCAGTAGTTTGACCCGGCCTAATCTACAAAACGAAGATCCCATTAATTTTGCGTTAAATGGTGTCTGAGAGACAGCTTTGACTTGGTTTGGTTATCTCTGGTTCGACAGAACAGTTATAACCAGGTCTTCGTTTTTGGGTCTTAAGTCTTCGTTCTGTACCCACAGGGGAAGGTAATTAAAAGCGTCTGGACGCAAAAAATCCGCTGAATAGGAATAAAGTTTCCACTGGGTAGGTTTTTGCTAGGTTTGTTACAGAGGCTGATGTTTCTCACCCCTAGAATTCATAAGAGATACAGAGAGCTGCGCCCTAAACTGATTCCTGAAGATTTCAAGAACCTGGAAGAACAACCGAAACTTCAATTCAGATACCTTCAAACTCTCCCAGAGCTGCACGTAAGAATAACTTTTGATATTAAATTTATGAATTTTATGTAGAAAAAAGCATTCGTTCAAATGATACGGACAAAAAGTTCATATTCAAAAAAGCAAAACACTCTTTTCTTGTGCCTAGTGGCTCGTGAAAAGCCCGAAGCACAATACTATCGCGTGCAGGTGGTTGGGTGTATTGCGTGGTGATTCGGAAGTTAAATTCGAGTTTAACTCGGCATAAATCGGCAAAGCAACGACTTACCGAAAACCAGCCGACTACGATCTTCGAGCTTCAAAATATATAGGTGGCTTAGGTGTTGATATCATTTGACAACGATTAACAACATCATGAATATACGGTGGCCCGTTAGGGACATTAAGTTTTTCGTGTTTTTTAAAGACATTTCTTATTTGAACACGAAATTTCATGTTTGCGAACACGAAATTCCTGAAATTCCTTAGTCAAACACGAAATTCCTGAGTCAAACACGAAATTGCTGAGTCAAACGTGAAATTCCCGAGTCAAACATGAAATTCTTGAGTCAAATACGAAATTCCTGAGTCAAACACGAAATTCCAGAGTCAAACATGAAATTCTTGAGTCAAACATGAAATTCTTGAGTCAAACATGAAATTCCTGAGTCAAACATGAAATTCCTCAGTCAAACATGAATTTCTTGAGTCAAACATGAAATTCCTGAGTCAAACATGAATTTCCTGAGTCAAACATGAAATTCTTGAGTCAAACATGAAATTCCTGAGTCAAACATGAAATTTGGCCTTCGCAAACATGAAATTTCGTCTTCGTAAATTAACATGAAATTTTTTGTTCAATTACGAAAGTGTCTAAAACAAACACGCACAATTTAATGTCCCTAACGGGCCACCGTATGAATCCGTGCACTACCATTGCGCTACATACTCTGTACCTTATATATATCATGAAAAGTTTTTTGTTATAAATTCTTGCTGTGTTTGAATAATTTTACTTAACTATGAAATATGAATATTCGTGTAGGTCTGATTCGAGCTCCTGAGATTTTAAAACGACAGCCCATGCAGTTCTTATAAACGCCGAGCGTTCATTATTGAGGATGATTCTGTTTGAACTTTTACTTTGCCTAATGATTGTAAAGTGAGTTTTCTTTACATAAATGTAAAAAACTTGAAGGTGTTGAATCAGTCCTCACATATTTCAAAGTTCTAATTTAAATGATTTTGAAAGTGTCGGTCTTGTAAAAGTTTGCATTTGACAAACGCTGTAATTAATCTGTTTCAGCCAATCAGTTGAACGAGCTAAAAAAAGCGCGCCCTGTCAAAATGTTTTTCTTGTATATTATTAATCAAGGGCTCGTGCACTTTTGTTGGTCTTTGAAAAATGTACTCGTGCCTATTTATTCCAAATTGCACTCGAAATCATGTGATTACCTATACTAATCTTTTGTTTTGAATGAGTTGTTAGACATTGGCTATGAAATAATGTTTCACAGTTTCAGTGAAACCACTCTCTTAAATGTATGCATCATCTCCAATTCCACTAGGAATTGCAGTCCTAGACTGCCTATGTTTTATAGGAATGTTATTTTTCTGAACAAGCCCGGATAGATATGCCGTAAATTTGATTGAAAGCTTTGGAAATAATGGTGATATGGAAATTCCGTTTCTCTCCATAAGTCAGGTAATTTTCCAATTTTAACAACTGTAATACTTCATAGCAGCATAGCTCTTCGACTTAGGGTGTCCTTCACCTGGCCCGCTTTTGACAGAAACTATAGGGCCAGTCGGCCCCCACCTGGAGTAGACGCAGATAGGACCCTCTTTAAATCATTTAGCCTCCTCCCTCACCCACTTTTTTGTTTGTATATTTTTTAACAGGAAAATCCTTTTCGAAGACGGTTATGTGAGGTGTTTTCTGAAAATGGCGATGGCTCTTTAACATTTGATAACTTCCTGAACATGATGTCAGTGTTCTGCGACACGGTGGGCGATTAGGAGTTGATCTGTGCCTTTGGCGCGCAGTTTCTTTCAAATTTGTTTCTTTTTTCAGATGCTATAAACATTTTCCTATTTTCATAAACTATTGTTGGTCATTTGTTAGACCACAAATACAAAAATGTTTAATATATAGTACAATAGAAAAAAAGAGCAATTTTGAAACAAACTGTCTTCAACGGCTCGCCATACTGATCTTGCTAAGCTTTAACTAATTTTTTTAAAAAATATCTTGCCCTTTAAGCTTGATAAGTTCAATGTTTACTAATATTTAAATAAAACCTAGAACAACAACTTTATTTATTTGATTGGCATAACAATAATAATACAAGGAGAGAGAATTCGAAAAATACTTTAGAGTTTGGCCTCCAAAAATAACTATAAAGTTTTGTTTTTCATTTTTAAATCAGCTTCATGCATTGTATAATAGGTTTCATTTTATAATCAACAGCGCTTGTCTTTTTGTACATACTTTCTGTTTCTTTCATTACACGCAAGTGTGGACAGGTATACGCAGTTGGTAATATCTTTGCTTTTCAACCACAAGGTCCCCAGTTTAATCCTGGTACTTTTCCGAGATTCGAATATTTGTTTTCCTCCTAAAGTCAACTCAGCTTTCCATCCTTCGATCGACCTAGCTTAGAGTGGTTAAAGATGGTGTCCCCAATTAGTATGCCTTTATTTGGCCGGCTAGAAATACTTGACAACTAAATAAAGTCTTTCTTATTATTATTATTATTATTACGAATATTGAAAAGCTCTGGAGAAAATTAAAAAAAAAAAACAGGCGGCCAAAAAGGGGAAGATTGATTCTCTATTACCATAATTACCAAATTATCTGTAGAAACAATTTGGTAATCAACATGTAAATTCTACACCGTAAAAAAGAAATACTTACTGACATTAGCCTTGACTCCGACGAAGGACTAACGTCCGAAACGTCAGTAAAAACTAAGTATTTCTTTTTTACGGTGTAAAATGCAGCTCAAACTAGCTTACCGCTAGTTATTTTTCCAAATTATCTGTAGTTTGTAATATTTCTATCATATCTTCCTGCAGGCCCCAAGGGAATTAAAAACAAAATATGCTTTCAAGATATTTGGTAAGTGAAAGAGGATTAAACTATGTTTGCTCTTTCTTTAAAGAAAAAGGAAGAAAAGAAATTATTACATGGCAAGCCAAATTTCTACTGAGGGCCAATAACTAAATCCTGCGCGCTGATTGGCTGAAAATCGATCCGATAACCTCCAATACAGGACCGGCAAGTTATTGCACCAATTTCTAGCTAACAAGATCGCGCGTTGTTGTTTTTTTACTAATCTAAAACTGACGCCATGTAATAAATATCTTAATAACCTCGTTTGCTCGGTATGTCTGGGAAAGTATTTGCTCTCGGTCTTTCCCACAGACCACGCTACGCTTGGTTTGTACTGTGAAAGACCTCAGTCAAATATTTTCACGGACAGACCGAGCAAATGAGATTATTAAAATATTTTTATTACATTAACATGAACTCTCTTTTTCTTGTTTTCCACTATAGACTTTGACGGTGATCAGCAGCTGGGAAAGGAGGATCTTCAACAAACAGTCCGCTGTATCACAGGTAGCGAGTTAGCCAAAGCCGAAGTTGAATACGTTGTCGAAAGAGTAAGTTCTTTAGAGCGTTTTCGACCCATATAATGAGGACTCTTTTAAGGTGTCAAGTCTTAACTAGCCGGCTAAAGACCTACTAATTGAGAATAACATCTGTTTACCACTGTATCCCTCTAAGTTGGACGGGGACCTTTCACATTACAACACACACGCATATAAACACAGATATAATCCCCGAGTGCCAACGGTTTAACGTCCTTATCCGAGAAGACGTGAAAGTCTACCCATTAATTTGCAAATGCTAGAGCAAATGCAGCATTTTCCCCTCAATTATTTTAAAACCCTGAGTGTTGGTCCGGCCGGGAATCGAACCAACTAGGCTAACCACACGGCGAGAAAATGCGAACTCTCATTGGCCAGAGATCGAAAATACGTCACGTTTGAGAGCGGGCAATTTTAATGATTTTAATCATTAAAACACTTAAAACACTTAGTAACTGAGATTGACGGAAACAGTATGTTCCGTGGTCCAGAGACCGCCCACTGTTTTCAGACCACTTTCCTGAGGTAAGGTCAAGAAGCGTTTTGTTATATACCAACAGTCAAAGAACAGAGAGTAGCTTTTAAATAATTTGTTATTATCCAAACTTGTGTTTTTTGAGAAACTTTAAAATCACGCTGAATTACATTTTCAAACGTCTAGTTTTGTTATTTTTAATGATCCTTAGCATAATATTGCCCGCTGAGCACCCAGCGAAACCTGGTTGAAGTGCAACCTGGGAACGAGGTTGGTTGAAGTGCACGTGATGTCTTCTCGTCAAATAAGGGTACAAAAAAATAAACTTTGATATATACCATAGAATTTCGAACTGACCTCCTATTAAATCCCGAAAGTAATGTCCTCCTCTCCACCCTCCCCAAAAAAATAACTAAACGTTATTTTAGAAAGCTACCCCCAAACTGTAACAAAACCACCCTCGTTCCCGGCCAGAGCCCTTTCCTTTTCCACCCGGTCGAGAGAAAGAATTTAAGAGAATAGACAAAAGAATTATCGAGTATATTGTTTCACTCACACATGGCATAAAAAGGAGAAAAGTTGGAAAATCAAACCAGCCAATATCAAAAATACCGTAATACCCTTTGTTTGTCCAGCCAAATTTGGCATATAAGCATTGTTTTTATTGTCTCTTGGAGCTTACAATGATCCCAAGAGAAACTGGAAACAATGTTTTTTTGTGATATTGGCTAATTGGTGGCTAATGCAAAATTGTGAACAGACCGGGTTGAAAAGATCGTGTCGTTTTTTACGCTAAAAAAATTTAGCAATAGATTTGCTCCCTACAATTCTAAATTTGCTTATCTTTTTTCTCAAACATGTCTCTGCTTGTCCAGTCATGGGCGAGTAAAATTATTATTTTTAGTATAGCTGTACTGAGTTATTGATTTGTTCCGTCAAACATTAACGTAAGATTTGAAATTGGGACTAATGCAAGCTTCAGGGCTCTTACGTCTTCATTAACCTTGAGAGAAAATAAATCTTTATTGATTTGATGCCTTTAGCTGTTGAATGAAGCTGATTTGAACGAGGATGGCTTCTTATCGTATGTGGAGTTCGAGAAAGTAATGGACAGAGCACCAGAGTTCATGAAGTAGGTTTTTCTTAACTCATTCAGACATTGGTTACGACTAGAAAACATATCAACAATAACAACAAAAAAATATACAGTAATAAAAAAAATAGGCCCGCAATGCGTGCATGTAGCTACTGCGTTCTTGTTTTCACACTCAATATTCTTATATGGAAAGAGATCGCACTTTTACGGAAAGTGGCAAGTGGTCGGTGAATCCGCTTGTTACACTGGTATTTATGTATTTGACACAAAAAGACGTACTACCAGATTCAAAACAAGAAAAGCTCTAAATAATGAGTATGTTTGTGTCTTTGTAACCTGTAAAGTCTATTTAAATTGAATTCTTATCCAATTTATACCGGTGTTATCGTGCACCAACAAAATCGAGTTGTCGAGATAACAATCCATTTTATTGGAGTTTACATGACGTACTGACATAAAATCGACTCTATCATAAAATTGACTCTATCCAAGTATTATAAAGCGTATTATTTCACCGAGGCATCCACACAAATATACATTTATTATCCCACCAAATATATATTTGTGTGGATGCCTCTGGAAATAATATCCTTTAGAAGCACTTGGTAGATTACTACATATAGAGTCCTATGAATGTTTAATTAGGCTTTACGTTAAAAAAGTCTTGCCGTTAAAATTAACAGGGTCTACGTTAAATGTGCCAGAATCCGCATAATCCTATCTTCTTCAGTAATAAACAAAAGAATGAACCGTATAAACTGAAAGCGCCCGCCCATCACTGAATTTTGAACAAAAATAATGATAAACAGGGACTTTTTAAATGGCAATAATATTTTAAAAATAATGTTTAATGCTTATATTTTTACGAAAAAAATATTTGTATAAAAGTATTCAAGTGCCATGCAGCTGTGAGATTTCAAACTTGATTATATAACGACTCAGACACATAATTATCTTATTTACAGCAACTTCCACATCCACATATAAAAAAAAGATGGACCTTGCCAAACGAGACAAGGAGTGGCGATATTGTTCACTGGATAATTTCTTGAACGGTTGTTGGTCTTTTTTGTTAGAATACGTGCCTGGACAATTTGGGCTCCCGCACTTCATAATTCATTATTTAGTCAAATGTTAACAAACAAAATGTGGCAGTCGGTTTACCTTGAACAAAATATAGATGATTCAACTGTCAATCAATCAATCAATCAATCCTTTATTTAAACACGTGACATTTAGGAGCTAGTAAAGCTCGTTAAAACATGTACG